>PVJA010020898.1:0-36346 GCA_004027025.1 Myocastor coypus | reverse complement strand
GGCATGGAAAGCAAACTGGTTCTAGCCAGTATTCAATACAGGAGTTCATTGGTACTGGAACATCAGGTATAAACTTTGGGATGGAGGCTCATTAGGATCAGAACTGAGTTCACTAGGCCCAGAAATGAGTTCGTAAAGTCCAGAGAGATGAAAGAACTTGAAGAGAGAAATAGGTTTGAGAGAAGTCAAAAAGGAGAAAGTTGTACTGACTTAAAATGGGACAAATAGTCTCAAAAATCATATATATATATATATATATATATATATATATATATATATATATATATATATAGTTTTGGCATGCTTGATACCTGTTTTACTTTGTGTTTTCCGGATTGTGGTTAGAACGCATTTCACAACTACAAAGGATGAGGCTTGCAGCTCTCCCTTAAAATGAAGTCCTGAGTCTGAGCTGGACCAGAAGAGGGAGCAATCGCTGCACAGATAGAGCTTAAACGCTGTAGCCTTGCTTAATCAAGTAAGCAAGGAACACTGGGGGATAAAAGGGATCCTTCCCCACCAGAGAAGTGTTTCTCCATGAATTTCATTTTTCATCATTCAGTGGTTTTTACTAAGCTACAGGCAGCAGTTCTGGCCTTTTCAGCTCAGAGAAATTTTTCTGAGTCACAGAATGGAGCTCCTGCCTTTCAAGGAGGGGAGCTGTATTTTTCTACCTCCTTTGTAATGGGCACTAAAAGAAGCCAGATGGGTGAGGAAGCCCACGGAGGGTTTTGAACATATCTACTTTGTTATTGAAGTTCAAGTCCCCAAAAATCTGGAACAAGGTGGTACACCATAAACCTGCACTTTTAAAACTTTAAACGAATTAAAACATCCTATTGCTGCATATGACCCTACTGCTCCTTTTACACTGAGTTTAGTAGAAGTCCTAGGGAACAAGTTATTGCACCAAATCATTGGAAAAGAATAGGCAAAACATGCTTAAGTTCAGGAGATTATTTGTTGGAGAAAAATTTATTTGAATATTGCAGGTAATACTGTTCACCACATAGCCATTACAGAAGATACAGTAATTAGGGAAGGCGCCTTTCCTGGCACAAACTATCAACTGATCTCTGCATTGTAAATATATGAGCAAACTAAGAGAGCTGCTACTAGCATGTGGAGGGGACTTCTTACAAAGCCTGACACATCCCTTAATTTGGCTTCCATTGTGAGGGCCCCATGAATATTTTCAAAATTTTACTGTTCACTTATTGCTAGCCAGTGAGATTATTATGAGGGACGCAAGAGTCAGGAAATTAGTAGTTGAACAAGTGGGTTTTGAAAATGCAAAATAATGATGGAAAGAGGCTTTCACAGCCCACAGAAGGCAAGCAACACTGCCTGAGCTGCTTCGGATTTTTGCAAACATTGGCCCCTCAGATATACAAGGAGTGCCTAGCCGCAGCTATTGTTTAGGTTATACATCCATAGAATGGAGTAAAAGGATAAATCAAAGCTGATATTTCTGTTCTGATAATGAAGGACATTTTCCTGGAAATGGCTCTGCTACACCCATGAAGGTAGCACAGCCATTATCTGTCTCATCAGCAAGACCTTCCTGTCTCTGTACAAAGTGCTGATCGGGAAGCCACTGGAAAAGTGAATGTAGATTTAAAATTGCTGTGAGATACAGACACACTCCCACAAACTCCCGCTGGGGCCACCTCAGCCCATCAAACAATGGTTTGATCAATCTTATATACCTATATCTATTAATCTGAACTGATCTGATGATGAAAATATGTAATATAACCATTGTTAAATTTAAAATAAATAAATAAATATTTTGACACAATCAGGGCCCTATGTGTCACTTCTAATTGAATTTTCCACCACAGTGAATCACAAATTGTCCAACTCTGTGCCAAGAGTTTTCTCTGCAGTCATGTTGTCAATATGGCAGGCATATCTATCTGCATATATTTTCCATTATCACTATTCCTCAGATGAATTAATTCAGCTTGCTTTCCTAACAACCTTTGTCTTGCCTTAAGAAATAAGCTTAGTCCCCATAGCAAGAGACATTTTCACCTTTGCAAATGCGTCATCTTTGAGTAGGGGAGATTGTGTAACAGCTTTCTCTTTCAAAATACAGGATACAGGTTTCTTTTCTACACAGCATAAAGAAACTGCAAGATTATTCATAAACTCCAATTAATCTTTATTCAAACAGTGCTTATGTCTGTAGTAGTGTGTCACTTTGAAACTACCACTATATACACTGGTCGAGAAGATTTTCATTTATTTCACACTCTACAAGTTGTCCTATAGTCATATCATGTCCCTCGTTTTATTGGTCATATCTGTCTCATTCTCAATTGCAAGGACCCCTCACTAAAGGGAGCACTACGATAGATAGACTGCTGGGTATTGTCACTGTTATTTCTTCAGATACCATTCAGGCTTCTGCTTCTCATGTTGCCTTTTATCAAAATGCTTTTGCCTCACGCAATTTCATCAGACCTGGAAACAAGCTCAAGAAATAGTTGAACAGTGTTCTTCATGTATAATACACCTTCCTTTACCTTCTACAGGGTTCAGTCTCTGATGGTTACACCCCAATCATCTTTGGAAGATGGATATCACACATTCCTGGATTTGGTTCTTTGCATTGGGTCCACATTTCCATTTTCACTTCCTCAGGATTCATTTCTGCTGCTGCTTGTGCTGGCGAAGTGGCTAAACATATTTCTGCTCACTACTTGGCTGCCTTTAGTGTCCTTCACTGCCCATCACCACTTAAGCCTGACACTTGCCAGCGTACAGAAGTGCTGCCTTCCAAAGATTTCATAAAACTTTTTGTATGTCCTTATCATAGGAATTCCTTATAACGCTCAAGGTCAAGAAATTGTTGGTTGTGCTCACTGTATGATCAAAATTTAATTACAAAAGGGGACTCTTTCCCTAAAAATTCATACCATATAATGGACATCACTTGGCAATATATACTACTCATTCTTTAAATTCTGCAAAAGATGGAAACACAGTACTAGAAAGATAATTCCATCAAACAGAAGAAAGACTAGAAGGGTCCTTCGAGAGATCTCCATACTCGACCATGGATGAGACTCAGTCTGCTACTTACCTGTGCTAGAGGATATGCTTGTGTTTCTACAGAGAACGCTGAGTGATCTATTTGGGTACCAGAGTGTGCTCTCAGGTTGCCTCATCCATACCAGATCTGGAGATGTTGAAATCAATGAGGCGAGGTTCAACCTGAGGCCTATTAGTGGAACTGACAAAATAGAAATCTAAGATCTTAAATAGATGAAAGAGTACATGGAAAAAAGTGAGATGAAAGTTAACTATGTTCTTGAGACAAAATAAAATTTTTTAAAGTGTATGAATTTTAGATAAGATTTTATTCCTCCCAATTTTTTTCTGATAAAAGATCTCTGATAGTTGACAACAAAATCTTACCAGTCTATTTATAAGTATAAATTTCTAAACATTGTAATAGAGTTACTATAGCTTAGTTTTGTCAAGAATATTAGGGCACTCTGATTTTGTAAAAATGTTTGTTTTATGTATTTGTTGTTGGTTAGTATAACAGTCTGGACAGCTTTTCCTTTTTCATTTGAGGTCAACAATTTTTTGTCATTTATTCATAAAGTACTTTGGTATATGGACTTAACAACATATTTTCTGATGAGTTACCAGCTAGCATAAGTGATATCAAAATTAGTTTACTGGGATGGAGAGATAGCTCAGTGGTCTAAGCACCTGTCTCTCAAGTGCAAGGACCCAAGATTGCTCCTGTGTACTGCATACTGTGCAGCCCACACTTGTAAATCCAGCCCTGGAGAGGCTGTGACAGGAGGATAACTATGAGTCTGAACCTTGTAAAGATATACTATATCCAATAAAAAAGTTTACTAAAAGCTCATTAAAAATTAAGTTAATTAAGCAAAAACTTTATGTCTAAGGCATGTGATATTCTGCTAAGATAGCAATTGTTGAGGTTACTCTCTGCCTTACATGGTAATGTCATTAAGTGTTTAACATCTGAGATTTGGAGACCAAAAATTAGAAAGCTAGATAGTCTAAGAGGATTGGTCATAGCCCTCTGATGTCAATGAGAAATCAGCACGTAAGACAACTTCTCCTGTGATATCTTATAACTAAGCTGAGTCTCTGATTTTCTGAGCAGGAAATTATGGGTCCATTAAAAGTGATCAATGATATATAGTGAGCCTAAGGATAGCCACCTGGAGAGGAAAATAGGTCTTAAGCTTTCTGAGAAAGCAACTTACTCAAGTAATGTCCATGACTCATTCAGGTGAGTTCCACTGATAGGAAGTCTAAGAGGAGCTGTACTTGACTGCACAGTAAATCCCGAGGAGATTCAACTGACCTTGATAGATAGCAAAAGATTAATTTTTTATTGATAGAGGTCTCACTTTAACTTGGTCTTCACCATCCAGCAGAAAATAATAACTACAAGATGTAGAGATTAGAAACTATCATCTTAAAGAAGCGAAGAACAATAAACACAGTTTAGGGTGGTTTGTAATCTGTTACTTAGGGATCTTAAAAGACTAGGATCTGAAAAATGTGTGACAGCTTAATCCTGATTGATGTCTCCACCCTTACTTGGGACATTGGTGATCCCCTCTTCACCCTGTTAATCTTCTATTGTGTGACCTAAATAAAAAGGAGATGCTTCTAGAGTTCGGTGCTCACAGAGAGAAAGAGAGAGAAAGAGAGAGAGAGAGAGAGAGAGAGAGAGAGAGAGAGAGAGAGAGAGAGAGAGAGAGCTCAGTGAGTCCTCTGAGCTACCTTCATCAGGTCTTCTCATCATTTCTTTCGGCACTGACACAGAACAACACAACAACAAGATCTGAAGAATAATGTTCTAATGATATGCCATCTGTAAAATGTTGGAATAACTAACAACTTTTCAAAATTGCCCACTGTTCTGAAAATTCACCACTATTATGATTTATGAGACTATATCGGGTTAAATTGCTGATTACAAGTGCCAAAAAGCTGTGGACTGGCATCGAGAGTGAAAAGTTCTTCTAAAATGTTCTCCAAATACAACTTCTTCAACTTCAGTGAAACACATGTCATTTATACAACAAAACAATAAAGGCAGCAATTTCAGCTGCTGAAGCTGAAATTGGTCGTATACATGAGAGCAGGACGAGGCATCAGTGCCTCAAGGAGCCAAACTATCTTAGTCATGAGAAAAGCACCTTGCCTGGCCAATGTCAGTTATTAGTCACTAGAAAACCTTGCGGCACATGATACTAACCTTGGCCAGTAAGGCACATGGGCCACCGCCTGAGCCAACTCACGTCTGCTTGTCCGTCTTTTCCTCATTTGTCCAACCATTCTCCCTGGGGTATTCTGAGACACCAAGAGTCTCTATAATTTATAACTAAGCTATACACTTAGTGCTTACCAAAGTTATTCATGTTTCCTATTAGGTGTAGCTTATGCGATCTGTATGGCTGTGTTTGTTGTTTCTTGACAACAGTTAACTATTTTCCTCCAATTCTGAGTGGATTCCAGTACTATTACTTATATTTCAGAATAATATGTAAAGAGCCCTAACAGGTGACATCAACAATATCTATACCCTGTAATTGGCATGCTTATTTTGTTTGGGATCTGTTAACATGGAATATTGAATCAATCCAATTGAACTAAGTTTGCTATAATTATTTCTATTGCTACCTTCTCTAAAAGTAAGAATTCAAATTCATTTAACAGTATGTTCCCTTATCCTGTGTTTACTGTACAGCCTACAGTTTTGCCATTTATCTGTAGAACTGTAGCTCCACTCAACTTTTAGCAAACCTCAGATATAGTCTGTTCTCCTATCAACAGTAGATTGTTCTTAAATTCTATAGATAAACAACTCCTGGGGCTCATTAAAACAGTGCTCTCAATGTTTAGCAGAAGAATGTGGAAATTTTACAATATTCCTTTGATTTATATTCCAGCAGCTTGGATTTGTGAGAGGTCTTTCACTGGACAGAGTTTACTGTCTCCCAACAATGGCAGCATTACTTTACATAGTAGTAATATAGGATGCTGAATATCAGTAGACGTAATGGTTTATATCTAGGTATCCCCTGAAAGTCTCATATGCTCTTATGCTTTTTTTAGAGTTAGCCAAATGTAAGGCTTTGATTGATTTGTGGTTCAATGCTAGGACCAAAAGTTCTGAGAACAAACGCGGATGATTTCTAGATTAGTCCACTGGTTGGACTGGCACTTCCCAGCATTTGGATTGAAGAGGAAGGGTCTCTTCTTCCCTAGCCCTTGTTGTTTTTGCCGTCTTCTGCTGGCATGAAGACTTGTCCCTCTTCCATGTGCCATTCTGCCTTGGAGCCAGTTAACAATGGACTGAAACCTCTGTAAATAGTGAGGTAAATAAACCATTCCCCCTTTAACTCTGGGTACCAGTATTATGTCTCAGCAATGAGAAAAGTAACTATGACATAAGTTTCTGCTCCCTTCAGCTTAGGAGGTGTTTTTGCTGCCTTTAATGATAAAGCAGAAAGCAAGGTTTTCTTGAGGATTTTAAACTCTTTAGCAGATATCTTTCTTTGAAGGTTTTAAAAAAATTATTTTTATCTAGCCATTATTAGTTATCCTAGTCTTTCCCTGTGCTGTGCCTAGTGCAAAATTCTTCACATATCTTTTTATCTCCTTGGAAGACTTTGTTGCCCTGTAGTATTTGATTCAACTAGCAGATACTGTGTCTGTCTTATGGGTCCAAGCAACTGACACTGTGCAGATATGCAGAATTTTTTTTCTTGGCATTAAAGTGCTAATTTCACATGGCTTCTACCTATGTTCAGGCAAAGACTCCTGTATTTTTACATATTAAAGAGTGTTTCAATCACATCAGTTCAAGGAATGTCTAAGTACTATAGGAAAAATATCTCACATATGTTGCTATATTAGCTAAAGTATTAAAGGGACATTACTTGGAAAATGGAAAATAATGAAGCCTTTTCTCTATCGTTCCAGAGTAGGTGAGGATAAGATCAGACATGAATAGCAACGAAGTCAGATGCTTTGGAGCCTGGGTGTGGTGACACATCAGGCAGGAGCATTGCTGCAAGTCCAAGACCAGGCTGAGCTACACAGTGAGCTCAAGGCCAGCCTGAACTGCATAGTGAGACCGTTTTTGTTTGTTTGTTTGTTTGTTTTTGTTTTTTTTTTTAAAGTCAGATGCCGTTGTTGCTTATCTCCCAAATTTTATGTTGGGTTTTATAGAAGTACTGATAGACCTGACTACCCACAGAGCGTCAGGGAACAGCCTTATCCAATATACGAAGAAAGCTGACTGTGAGATACGGAGTAAATCACAGGAGAGTCCCTCTCAACGTCCCTGTTGGATGACAGACTACAGAGAGGAGCATGTGACAGCACTCGTGCTTCCCACTGGACAGGGATGATCCAGCAATTGTCACGCAAAGAGATGTGGTTCTTCAGAGAGTACCTATAATCAGCTGTATCTTTTTTTTTTTTTTTTTTTTTTTTTGTCTTTTTGAGACAGGGTCTCGCTATGCAGTTGAGGCTGGTCCTGAGCTCACTTTTGTAGCCCAGGCTGGTCTTGAACTCGCACCAATCCTCCTGCCTCAGCCTCCCGAGTGCTAGGATTACAGGCATGCGCCACCACGCCCGGCTCAGCTGTATCTTAAAATTGCTTAAACTTAAAGGTCAGGTAAGTTCTTGGAAATAATTCATTTAAAGAGTTAATGTCTATCCAGAGCACAAGTGTAGAGGTGATAAATCTTGGCCACCTTACTTCCTCTAAGCAATAAAATTTTAACTACAAATAAAAAGCAAAGCTTATATCTATGTCAAACAATTTATTTTCTGAGTCATATAGGTGAATGTGGTCAGATTCAAAACCATTTCACAGCTGATCTTAGCCTGTATAAATATTAGCACACACATATTTTGAGGCTCATCAGCTTCATGAAAAAAGACTAACAGTGTGTAAAAGATTTATCTAAAGTGGGTAAAATATGTGGATATAGTGATCTGAAAATAGTTTGAGATCTTGGATAACTCAGAGCAAATGTCAAGCTACTAATGGATAATTAAAAATCAATCATTTGTAGAATGTTACTCTGTACATATTCAAAACATCTACTACAGTCAGTTGATAATATTGTTCATGGTCCATAATATAATCTGTTGATTTCAAGTAGTGAAGATAATATAGAATAAAGTACAGATCATAAAGAAAGCAGTGAACCAGAAACAAGTACGTTCTTCTTCACTGGTGATGCATATAAAACTAAACTCCACTGAACCTGAGAAGCAGGTGCAGTGTGTAAAGCTCTATCAGCTCAAAGGTGGAGCAAATACACAATAGGTTTTAAAATGACAGTTTTGCATAAAGATACGGCTGAGTACGAGTAGCCCAAAATATAATAGTAACAGAAGCAATATAATTGACAAGACCTGCTGTTATAGAAAAAGGACTGAACATAAAAACAACAGCTTAGTTGCGATCCTTGAATGACCCAAACAGTTTACCAGGGCACCGAAATAATCCTGCTCTGAAGATGGATCACTCATTGCCACATCCTGAAAGTCCTGGTGAGAAGAAAGGCCTATTGTTCTAAATATAGCATTGATGCTTGGCCCTTGATAGTTCAGGAAGTGCAGGCTATGAGATCTGGAACAGCACTTGGTATAAAATTAAGACAAGTCAAAGAAAGCACAATGGGGTAGTGTTGTCTGGAGATTCAGCCTCAGAGCACAATGCCTCCAAAATTGGCACATGCTACTGGGAAAACTGCAGAAAAAACGATCACTCTGACTTTCCCAGAGCTTTCTGTGTGCAAACTGACCATAGAATGTTCTGATCTACCTCACTAGAAAGTATGTTATAATGCCCTTGCACTGGACGGTCCTGCCACTTCTGAAGGCTCTTACATCACATGCGACTCATTTAAATATGTTTGGAGACTTTTCTCTTGTAGCTCTTTGTAGTACAAAGGCAGCAGCCCTAACTTTTGAAGGCACATACCTATCTCTTTTAAAATATTTTACTTTACTACTGCCTCTAGCTGTTTCTTTTTCCCACATTGTATTCAAGCTTACAATTTTCCTACATTAGCCTCCTGTGGCTATAAATATGCGCATTACAAACCTTGCAGTAGGATATATATTAGAAATGGGGCCTAAAAATGTAAGAAAAAGTTACATTAAATTTAATAAAGAACAAAAAATTGTATTTTCAACTCTAAAATATAAGAATAAAACATTTCTAATGTGTTAATTCATTCATATTTTATAAAACATGGGTCAACAGAGGAATTGATTTAATTAATGCATTTCTACACTATTCATAATATATGAATATGTGTACATGCCTAGAAAATGAATATATGCATAAATATATATATATGCATATATAAATTGATGCTTAATATATGTTTCATGAATGTATCTTAGTTTTAACATAGGTATTTTGATTCTCCGTTTCTCTTTTATTTTATTTCTTTTGGTGGTACCAGTGATCGAACTGAGGACCTCACACTTGCCAGGCAAGCACTTAAGCACTTATTCCACTGAGCTAGCTCCCCAGACAACATTGGTATTTTGTAGGGAAAATATCAGAGAACTACCTGATGAATGAGAAAATTATAAATATTTTGATTAATTGATTTTACTTCTTTCTAATACGTACAGATAACAAAGGAAAGCTAAATATTTGCATAAGACACTAGATAAAAGATGAGATGATATATACAAAGAAATATAAGTGACTGATAAATTTATAAAATATCTATTGCTACAAATATATATATATATATATATATATATATATATATATATATATATATATATTTTTTTTTTTTTTTTTTTTTTTTTTTTTTTTTTTTTTTTTTTTGTCTTTTTGAGACAGGGTCTCGCTATGCAGTTCAGGCTGGCCTTGAGCTCACTTTTGTAGCCCAGGCTAGTCTCGAACTCACACCAATCCTCCTGCCTCAGCCTCCCCAGTGCTGGGATTACAGGCTTGCGCCACCACGCCCAGCTACTGCTACAAATATTAAGAAAGTGAATAACAAATATCAATGTTCTGGTACATGTTTATGGTCATAGAAGTCTAGGAAGCTGAAGTTGGAGAATAGCGAGGATAAATATAACCTGAGAAATGTAGGGATTTATCTAGAGGCAGCCTTAAAATAAAGTAAAAGAAAAAAAAGATAAAAGAGCCATGAATGTAGCTCAAAGTGAAGGCCATGAGTTCAACACTCAGTAATGTAGAACTGGTGACAACTAAAACTGTGAGTGAGATATATGTTTCACAACTGAAACCTCATTAGTTTGGCCTTGTTGCGTAAATTATCATCATCATTCTTATCTTCTGAACTGCTATAAGAGTTATCTAAGAGCTTCTGCTGAAAACATTCTAAAGATTCATTAGCCCACATCTTCAAATCTTTTCCCTCATAACGAGATCCAAATGCTTTCACCCTACATGGTCAGGTACAGTCATATTAACAACCCCACTCATGGTACTAATCTTCTAATAGAGTCATTTTTCTACCACTGAGACAAAATATCCAGCTCCCCAAAACTTAAATGAAGTTGCAGTTTCTTTTAGTTCAAAGCGTTAGAAAGTTCAGTTTGTAGTTAGCTGGCTAGAGGGCAAAAGTCTGTTGCAAAAGACCATGGTAAAGAAAAGTCACTCAACCTACAGCAACCAGAAAACAGGGAGAGTGGAAGAGCCAAGGACAATGATGTATCCTTCAGTTGACGCCCTTCCAACCAGGTCCCACTGCCTAGTAGTACACTAATCAATAAGTTTATGAACGGATTAATGCACACATGAACGTTGTATTCATATTTTCTAATAACTTTTAGAATTAAAAGTGACTTTTGCAGAACATTTTAGATGTGAATCATATTTATGGATATCAAGGGATGTCAAAATGCAAGGAACACAAATATACCAAAGGAAAAACTACATATTGCACCACAGATGTCATTAGAAAGAGAAAATTTAATTAAATGGTAATTGATCCCTGTGTATGATCCCAAGTTATCATGACACCAAAGAAAGAAATACAGTCATATCTAGAATTGCACAGGATACAACACATGTTTTTTTTTTTTTTTTTTTTTTTTTTTCTGAGACAAATGTGGACTGGAGAAGCAGTGGGACTGAGAGGATCACCAATATGTGAGTTAGGAGAAGGGTGATTTTGGATTCTCCAAGTAACCATGTTGAAATGCGTTTACCTCACATCCCATCTATGTTAGAATATGCATAACTTATCTTAATATTTTACTTTAGGATTAAAGAGTCAAGAACTTTCCAGGTGCAAGAGTCCATATGAAAGTTCTCCATGCTCCTATAATAGAATTCTCTATAGCTGGCTAGGAAGCTATGTAGAAAAAAACTTACTAGGTTTACTCATAGGTAGGTTTATAGCTCAAGATAGCTACACTCATGTCAATCTGAATTTGTATAATTCACCAGCGGTATGTTTTTAATACAACTGCCTGATTCTTGATAGTATAAACAAATAATCCAAAAGACAAATCATAAAAAATATGAAAAATAAGTGTAATGCACTTTGGTTAATTCAGATGCAAGGGACTCTATTCAACAAATAATAAGTCTATTTTTTATATGGACTTGTGAAAAATTTAGAGACAGAGAGATAGCTTCATGGACTAAGAGCCTGCTTAGGCAAGCACATGGAGGAGGGTTCTATCCCTGGCACCACATGCTGTGCTAGCCCTGGGCAAGCTGAGCCAGCCACCAAGAATGGGCATGGTGGTGCATACCTGTAATCCTAGTTCTGGGGAGACTGAAAGCAGGAAGAACACTACGAATCCAAGCTGCGTAGTGAAAACCTATACCAAAAAAAATTTTAAAAAGAGAAAATTTTATAAAAATAAATGCTAACAGGTTGTAAAGAATCTTCAAAAAATTTCAGAGAATAGGTATTATGCTAGTCATAACAAAATGTATTTACTTTAGGCTTTAACTATGAAAAATGTATACATGAAAATCTCAACTTACAGAGAAATTTCAGTTCTCAAATATTTGTGGAATATATAAGAAATGATTAAAAGTAAAGAAAGAGGTTTGAACTAAATGACAATGAAAGCATATGAAACCCAAAAAGTTGGAAGGAGCAGGGAGCGAGAGGGTAGAGAATGAAAAACAGAAAAAAGTGAGATATATTCGGGATATGTACCAATACCTCATGAGAACTGTGACCATTATGCACTGCACACATATGCTAATTACATAAAAATATAAAAGCTAGTGAGAAAAAGCATTAAGAGTGTTTTTTAAAAAAATCCCTTTCCAAAGGAGTAAAAACCTCAACTAGTATTAACAATTATTTTAATGCATATTTTATTAATGCAAAGGAGAAATAGTATAAGCATCACCACTTTATAAATGATATTCAATGACATTAGATATATTGATGTTCTTGTGAAACCATTGCTCACATCCCCCAGACCTTATCTTTCCAAGCCGGAATGCTCTATCCTTTCATGAACAACTCGACCTACCACTTTGCCCCTTCCCCTATAGCTAGCTTAATTATTTAAACTATGAAGAAACTAAAGAAAGTAAGAAAAATATTTAAGAAATGTACAAGTGAGGCTACATTAAATGGAAATCAAATAGAGAGGAGAGATCAGTAAAGGCCAAAATTGAGTCTTTCAAAGAAAAACACATTCAAACAAAGTAGGAAAATTACCTGGTAGGAATTTATATACTTGTAAACTTGGAAAGGTACGAGGAGCTTCTACTACATGTAAGTGCTCAAGAGAGTGTACAAGGTACAGTAGAAGATATGTTACTAAAGAACCTTAAATCAAATTCTGGTTATATTCCACACTTATGACCATAGACCTCATTAAAAAGTTAATGTTTCCCCCAGGGCATAGAATTTAACGTTTGTCATCATCTTTGAATATGCATTACATTAGTTAATAAATATTTTTTATAATTTTTCAAGTATATCCACACATTTGTTTCAATTAAGCTATATATTATTCTTTTCTTTTACAGTAAAAGAAAAGATTTTGTGCATTTTCACTTTGATATGTGACTGTGAGGTGGGTTTTACATAAGAAATACTAAACTTTTCTATCTTTTTAGGGTGAGAAAGAAAAGGAAAGAAAAAGTATTGAAATCATTTGAAATATAATTAAATCATTTATAAGTGCTAGAATATACTTATCATGAAAGTGTATGAAATCTCTCAAAGAGATTGTTTGATTTTAAGATTTTTTTTTTTTGGTGGTACTAGGCATTGAACTAAGGACCTTGCACCTGCCAGGGATGCACTTATTCCACTGAGCTATCTCCCTAGCCCCCAATTTTAAGGAACTTTTAGCTACATGTTCTCCTTAAATTTCCTAATTACTCTGTGTAAGAGGAAAGAATTGTGTCTTAACGGTAAAGAAACAGCTGTAGGGAGTCCTCAACCTCACACCGCTAAAACGAAGAGTAGAATAGAAGGTGGTTACGTTGGGAGCCATGGAAGCCGGAAAAGAAATCAAATGTGTGTAGGTGGGACTAGACCTCAGTGCCTAAAGCAAACAAGCTACCTCGGTCCTGAGGTAAACATCCTGTCTGGTTAAGATTAGCTCTTAGTCACTAGGAAATCTTATGCCACATGTTACTAACTTTACAAAAGTATAAATAAAATACTATTTTTGTGAGAAAAATATATGTAAACACAACATTGGATAGATATACAACTATTTTCTCTTAGTTCATTGAGAAGAAAGGTTTGTAATAATATTGCTTAGACCTGATACCATGTCTACATCTTGTCCTCTGAGTAACGACTATGAAGAGAACAAGATGTAAAGTATTAATTATTGTAACTGCTTTATCAACCGATTCTGAAGCTGTTTCATTATTGTTTTATCTTTTTCTCTCATTAAAAATGAATAAAAGAATTTACAGCTTGCAGTTTCAACTTCCTGGCCATTTCTTCAACATGATGGTCATCTGAACTGATAGGTTTTCAACCAGTATTCTAAGAAAATGAATGAAATCGCTTGAGGCAAATAAAATGCTTTATTTAAAAAGTACAATCTCTAACCCTAAGTAAGTTCAAATTTCTTCCCAGTGTAGAAGCCCAGACCTTAGCATCAGGTAAAGGTGGAGCAACACCAGTATTCACTAACTTTACCCTGTAGTGTCAGTCCCTGAACCCTGGTGAGCCTGTTTTCTTATTTATAAATCAGGATATTGGCATTGATTTCATAGTGATCTTTTGAAGTTACAGTAATTATTTATGAGCATGAGCTTTAAATAGATATTTTGTATGAAATAGCTAATATACATTTTCTAATCAACGTCACGACCTTCACACAACTTGCGATCTTATTGTGGTGGATTTAGGAGTATGTAATGCAATTGTGCAATACAGCTACGGAAAATGAGACAGATTTAATGTCACAAAGTAGAACTAGAGTATCTGTTCAACCACTTTCTCCAAAAAGTAGCAAATCATACAGAAAAAATACTTTCTTAGGTCAAAGACTTTTTTCTTACATAGAAATAGAAGGTGCAAGAAGAGGAAGATCTAGAATTCCACGAATGCCAGTCACTCAGAGTCCTCTCTTGGAACACCTGATCCTTTTTTTGTTTCCCATGGGCCTTTCTGAGAGCACCAACGTGCAGGCACACTTGTGGTCTGGCCAGCAGAGGAAAAAACAAAGGTAAAGTTGTTTTCAAAGGAAGTTTCTTTCAATCTTACAATTCTGCCAGAGCCCACTGCACAGCTCCATCTAGCCACAAGGCCAGCCAGGATAATTTTTATTCCAGGAAGGCTGTTTTTTAAAACATGAAGGCTACTTTTTTGAAGAAGGATGAATAAATACTGAGTTGTTATATTTAAAAGCCTATGCCATAAGTTTGACATTTACTGGAGAGTTGTTACTTTTATAGTTTGTTTCCTTTTGGACTAATAATCTTTGAAGTAGAAGATCCAAATTATACTGTTGATGTGGTGACATTTTAATAGCTTGAATGAATATGTTTTTGTGGAGAATAAAATCAATTTTGAATTGCATATGTGAATTTCAATAACTATCTCACCTGTGATATATAGGCAATGTCTCTATTTAGTTCCATTGTGGTTCCTAATTAAATTCTTAACTGTGTGTGTAGTTTTTACAAAATATTTCTTAAATGTCTCGTCATCTTTGTCTTTCTCTACCTGGTCACACTATGAGATCAATGACTGCAGTACACTGCTCAAGTTTTTGAGGATTTATAAAAAGCTTCAATATCTGCAACACCTATTATAGAAAGTTTGCTTTTATCATTATTACTCATCACTATTTAAATTTTATATTGCCTTAGTCATATATATATATATATATATATATTTAGTGTGAAGATTATAATTTTTTTTTTTACTTTTAATAAGAAATAACAATGTGGCAGTTTCAAAACATGTTGGAGAAACATTCCCAATAACTGGTATAATGCATGTTGTCCTCATAGTAGTTGTACGGAGCACAGGATATACACATGATAATTTTTCTAATCATTGTTGGTACAAAAAATTTCTTCTCAGGGTTGGTGGTATAGCTCAGCCGATTAAGCACTTGCTTAGGGAAGTACAGGGGCCAAGATCTGGTTCCTGGCCCTGCCTGCCACACTGGCCCCACTCTGGAGCTTGTTGAGCTGGCGACAGAGTCTGGGTGTGGTGGTGTGCACCTGTAATTCTGGCCCTTGGGAGGTACAAGCAGGAGGATCACTATGAGTCAGTGGTGAGACCTTGTACAAAAATAATAATAAAAAAAAATTTCTTCTCATCGAACTAAGAGAAAAAGTGGTTGCATACATAGTCCAATATTCCATAATCTCAGTGGGTTATTGTCAGAACTAGTAATGTCAGAAGTTGCTGATTTAAGCCTTTTACAGCTCAGCATACTAATCTAGCTTTGTTTTATGCATCATGGTTAAACTTTTCTGCTGTTTGGTTAAGGGCAAATTAAAGCAAGACCTGTATAACAAAACATGTAACTTACATGTAACTTTTGTATCTCCCAAAGTTTACAAGAAAACAAAAAAGTATTAAATCATTGATATTTTTATGATTTTCATCTTGTCTCTTTTACTTATTAAATTTAATTAAAATTTTGTTCTCAAAGTCAGACCTCTCTCTCTCTCTCTCTCTCTCTCTCTCTCTCTCTCTCTCTCTCTTTCAGTACTAGGGATCGAACTCAGGATCTTACACTTTCCAGGCAGGTGCTTAAACAATTGAGCTGTATCCCTGGCCCCTCAGTTATTTCATTTCTACAAACTCTGTTAAGAGCTTCCAGTGGATGGGCTTCAAGGAGTTCTTCCAAGGAAGATCGCAGACCTAATCTTGGCCCACAGGGCTGGTTCTCGATCCCTGGCACAGAAGAAGTTCAGGAAACATCAGTGAGTGGTACAGATTTCATGATGTAGCACTGAAGAAGTTTGTACTCTCAGAAAATGCAGTGTAGGCCTGTGAGAGAGACAGAGTGGGTTTGGGTGTGTTCCTGAAAGTGTTTGTTCAGACCAAAGACATTTTGTCTAAAAACTCATTTGAGCCCTTTGAATTTGTTTCTTCCCCGTAACGTCAAGTTGCTTACTCTTACCTTCACAATGCAATTTACCTGCAGACTTACAGTGTACTTAAGGGGATTTGATATGAAAGACAAACACAGGCCAGCTGGCAGAGCATACGCCACATTCAGAGTACAAGCAAGACTGGAAGTAAACATAAGGAGTACAGAAGTGACTCACCTTGAGTGACCTTATTCTTGTCCAGAAGTCACAATTTACTTGAAAGTTCAATTTCAAAATCATGATGTTTTATTGCCTCTTCTCTGGTCTTAAAGTATACTAGCAAACTATAGTAACTGCAATAGCATGGGCTGGATATAAAAACACATAGAGAAAAAGGAAATACAGTTTAGGGCCAAAAGTACCATATAGCTATATCCTACTTATTTTTTTTTTTTTTTTTTTTTTGCAGAACTGGGGTTTGAACTCATGACCTTGTACTTGCCAGGCAGGTACTCTTGCCACAGAGCCATCTCCCCAGCCCCTATCCTACTTATTTTTGACTAAGGTATAAAACCATGAATTAGATAAAGAACAGTCTGTTTAATAAAAATTATTGAGAAAACCGGACATCCACATGGAGAAGAGGAAAACTGGACTTTGCTCACAATAACCAACACATACGGATTAAATTCTTAAATACGAGACATGAAAAAATGAGTTTGTTATCAGAGGTGGACTAAAACCCTGGCTCTAAGTTCCCAAAGACAAAGTCCCACCACATCCCTGTTCCAGTTGAAGGGACAAAAAATATCTAAGAGAGTAAAAGCATTTACTTTTAGTGTGGACACACCCACCAAAAGGAAGGCAAGAATCCATCTTTCTTATGCTCACAGTACTCTTGGGGTCAAATATGAAAGGAACACAGACCAGCGACAGCATTTTCTTGCTGGAGTGTCACTCAGGTTGTTGTTGAGTTGGTCATTATCTTGGGACTGGAGATAGAGATGAGTTGGCATTAAGGTCATTGCTTTTTCTAGGGGTGAAGTTTTTCAGTCAGACATGTGATATTTGGAATCCAAGGTAACTGCAGAAGTGAATTCCCTAGGTAAAGAACAAGTCATTCAGGAAAGATGGAGCTATGTCAGTGATCGGGGCTGTCCTTCAGATTTATGGCAATGACTAGAAGCTCATGGGTACCTTTTAGTAGGCGAAAATAGGATGTTGTACAACCAAAGTGCAGGTTGAAAATATGTTTGTCTCAGCGTCTCAGTAAATCTTCAAAATATCTTAGGTACTCTTGGCATCTTCATCTTCAAAGGAAGAAGACACAGAGCATGTAAATTTAGTGCAAATAAAAACATATCCCAGATGACAAACATGTTCAGGGTCATTTGACCCTGAAGTTGAAGGTGGTAAAAGTAGAAAACTGAGCTATGATGACAGAGTACCAAACTGCTATGCTATCTATGACTAGCCATTGGATATCTGTAGAACCAAGTAAAGAGTCTGTTCTGTTAGCAAAAAGCAGCTTTATGCCCCTCTTATAAAACTATTGCAGGGATAAATAGATAGCATGCTTCTCACCATGGAGTGGGTAAGGAGTTTGGGCAAGAACCCCCAAACACAAGGAACAAAAGCTAAAAGAAGCGAATGAGGCTTCATCAAAGCTAAAATATTTCCTGCATCCCAAGGAAATCATTATTAGAGTGAAAAGAAAATCCACAGGATGGGAGGCGACATTTGAAAACTACACATCAGCCATGGGGTTATCATCCAGAATACATAAGGAGATTCAAAATATCAATAAAACACTCCTCTCAAAAAATCAAATAAAAGCAACACACAACAAATGGCCCAGTTAGAATTGGGTAGAAGATAGGAACACACATTTCTCTAAAGAGGTTAGAGAAATGGCCACCAGAGAGATGAAAGGACCCCCAACGTCCTTAATCATGCAGAAATGCAAATCCAAAGCACAGTAAGAGGGCACCTCCCCCAACTAAGACTGTTATCAAACCGACAAAAGATGACTGGAAAAGGTGGCTAGAAAACCACACACACTGCTGATGGGAATAAACAATCAGCCAACCCATTAGTTTCAACAGTGTGGAAGCTATATTCCTCAAAATATTAAAAATAGAACTATTTTTCTAGGTATATATTCAAAGGAAAGTTTAGTATTTCCCTCCTTATGATAGCACGATGCATAATAGCCAAAAAGAAAAGAAAAAAGAAAAATGATGTATGTGTCCAACAACAGCAAATGATAAGAAAAATGTGGTAGGCATATAGAATGCACTTCAAGCTGGGTGTGGCGGCACACGCCTGTAGTCCCAGCACTCGGGAGGCTGAGTCAGAAGGATCAGTGCGAGTTTGAGACCAGTCTGGGCTACAAAAGTGAGCTCAAGGCCAGCTTGAACTGCATAGTGAGACCCTGTCTCAAAAAGACAAAAAAAAAAAAACAAAAACAAAAAAACAAACAAACAAACAAACAAAAGAATGCACTTCATACACTGCTATAAAAACAATAAAGCCTTGTCGTGTTTGAGGACTGCATGGAACTGGTGAAGCATTATACCAAGCGTACTGAGCAGGGACCAGAAAGGCTAGCACCGCATGAACTCAGTCATACAGCCTCTTATAAGGGTGGATTGATCAGGACTGTTCTATAGGAGACTGTACGAGGGATGCGTGGTTGGGAATGGTAGACCAGCAGGCGCTAAATCTCAGTTGAACAGGTCTAAGAACCTCAGTTGTAGCACAGCACTATAGAGGCACTATTGATAACAGTTAAGTACCGTGTGTTGTGGACATGCCAGCTGTCGCTTCCCAGTGATCAACACTCAGTTACAGGATACCTATGCAACAGACACTGCAAGCATAGCCTTAATTTGGTAAAGCTATGTCCATAACTATAATCCTAAGATTGTTTTACTGGGGAAAAAAAATTGTTCTTGGTAATTAATTATCTTGATCCTCTGACAAACTGGCTTTGTGTATGTGACTGTGCTATTTGGAAATACTTCAAAGTTTTTTCTTGGGAGCTGGTGAGATAGTTCAGCAGTCTAAAGTGCCTGCTTAGGGAAGCTTAGGGAACCACACGGACCGTGGTTCAATCCCTGGCACCACATGCTGTGCCAACCCCACCCCTAGGGCAGGCTGAGCCAGGCATAACAGAAAAAAAATAATACTAACAAAAGTTCTTTCTTGAAGTAGAAATGTGAAGAGTAATCCCATGTGTTTTTATATCTTTGGACAAGATTACAAGTCCAAGCAGAGCAAAAAGGCCAAGTGGTGACTTCCTCCTCTGCTCTTTATTAAATGCCCTGCCACGGCCATAACCCCAGCCTTGGCACCATGGCTTTCCTTCCTTGCGGGGTGTGCATACTGCTTGGCTGCGTTTCTGCTACTTTAGCGGGAGCTTCCAGTCTCTCAGATATGTATCCTCCTCTGTGGGAGGAGAGTCCTGGTCAGTTCTCTGACTACAAGCAAGAGCACGGGAAATACATTGTTGACCCCTGGGTATACACTGAAAGAATGGGGATGTACAAAATCCTACTGGATGAGACGGCCCCCTGTTTTGAAAAATTTGCGCCAGAGAATGAACAAAACATTTTATGGGGACTGGCTCTTCAGCATGGCTGGCAATATAAATCAGGTAAGAATGTGCTGTTTTCATTCTAATGATCTCTCAGATTCATGTCTGTATATTTGACTTTGTATTTCAGGCATCTTTCCTCTTTCCTCATGATAATCATTATTTTTCTAATTTTTCTTTCCTTCCTGAATGAGTTCTTCCTGCTGGAGTTGTCCCTTTCTACTGGAGACAGTAGTGACCCTTAAGGCACTGTGAGTGATGGTAGAAAGATACCAGATCTAACCTAGTGAGCATTTTAAGGGTACTTATTGAAGTCTCACTAAGTGTAAAAGTGGACTTCTTTTTAGCACATGGATAAACAGACTTACCTAGTGGATGTAAAGTAAAAACAGAAGGTTATGCCACATTGCTTAGAATTTCTTAGAGATAAGTTAGTGATTACCTGACCACGGCCATATAGTCATAAGTCAGCACCACTTGTTCATGAAGTTCTTTTTCTGCACGTGATTGATCTCTTCTGGAGGTAGGGGACCTTTACGTGGAGTGTATGGACAGCAGATATGTTGTGGGACAAATCATTTATGACTCAAAGAGAAATTTTGCTTTGGGTAACAGAAGCAAGCCAACAAAAAAGAGTGATGCCTGATGGTCACACCCCCCACATGGATAAAAAAGATCAGCAGAAAACGACTGAGGAAGAAAAGAAAAAGAGCAATTTAATTCATCAAACAAAAGAAAGGTTGTTTCCCAATGGTTACATAATACATAGTCACCAGGTGAAACATTTTTGATGATTTATCTCCTACTTCAAAACTTATGATATGCCCATCAACTGATCCTGATTTTATAGATGAAGAAACAAAGACCTGTGAAATGAAAATATGTGAAAGGCTATAGCAGTGAACAATGGAGCAATGACTTGTTTAACTCTTGGCCATTTTTCTTTACTTTCATAATTTCAGGCAGTCTGTACAGAAGGGAGTAAAAGAAGGAGAACTTATGAAAGCAAAAAATCTAAGAACTGAAGTTTAGTAGTCAGAATTGTGCTGTAGTTCAGGAAAAGGAAATGACTGAGAGATAAGGAACAAAAAGTAGAAAAGCATGATGGGAACATAAGCCCAGTAATTAATCAGTGCATGCTGTGCGTCTACAGATAACCTTCTCCAGCTGTACGAGGCCCATACCTATTTTAGAATGTATATAATAAGAACTGTGTATTTTTGATCTCTAGGGAGATTAGTCGACCCCAGCAGAAGGACAAACTGTGGCTACGAATCAAATAACACCTGCATTTCTGTAGACAGTTGGTGGGCTGGTAAGTTCAACAGCATTGCTAAATTTAATACTGAATATTCACAGAATGAAGCATTCCACCAAAAATCTTATAGGCACAGATAAGTGAGAACACTGCCCTCTTTTGTATTTATTTTTGTATGTATGCATTTATTAAACATTTTTTAAAAGAAACTTTTAGTCATATATGTTTGAAATACTCATTATGGGGTGTTGGTACACATACATGTTATGTCTTGATCTGTAGTAGGAATGTTCCTTTTAAAAATAAGCCTATCTCACACTGTATCTAGGACTTAGGAGTCACAGTGCTGGGTATAATTTTTATATATGTTCAGCTTTTCATAGAAGAATTGGAGCAAAGAAGTCCAAAGAGCCAGGCCCTGAAGAACTAGTACTGGCAGTTAGATGACAGGTCCCAAAGGTGACAGGGATTCTCTGGAATTAGGAGTGAGAAGAGAGGTACAAAGGAACCAGTGCTTCATCATTTTGCTTAGATCAAAAGTTAGAAGTTAGAAGTGGAACTCATAAATATGTCAGAGGGTAACATCTGCTATACTTCATCTTCTCAGCTCGGGCTTCATTCATGGACTAAAAGCTAAAATGACCAGAAGGCATTTTCTATTTCTTTAAATTTGTGTTTCAGCAATGAGACAAACTTACAGAACAATTTCTTGGAGTAATTAGAAAGAAGATCATATTGAAACCCACTGTTTGGGCGACACAGAGCATGCACACAAAGAGCCTACATATGCAGAGCTTGCCCACACAGAGCACACACATGCATAGAACATGTACACACACAGCATGTACACATAGAACATATACACATAGAGCATGAACACATACAAGTACACATTGCACACGTGCATAGAACATGTACACACAAAGCATGCACACACAGAGCATGCATGTGAAGAGCATGCACACATAGAACATGCACATGTAGAGCATGTATATCACTGTGTCTCCATATGCTATGCTGAATCTCTTTTTTCAGAAATTCTCCAAGTCATGCTCATAGATCTTGATTTTGAACTTTTCTCAGATGCTTTGGTAGACTGAGGAGTAAGCTGCTTATACTGGTGCACAGGTCTGTACTCAGGAATTTTGTCTATGGGGAAAGATATTTTACATCACTTCCAATGGAACCAATATAAAGCTAGCTTATAACTAGATTAGGATATCTACATTTGGCCGAGGACATAACTTAGTGGAGTAAGTGCTTCCCTGGCAAGTGAGAAGTCCTGAGTTTGATCCCTGATGCCACCAAAGAAGAGATATCTAAATTTGGTGGAATAGACATGCTA
This sequence comes from Myocastor coypus, assembly GCA_004027025.1. Taxonomy (NCBI): domain Eukaryota; kingdom Metazoa; phylum Chordata; class Mammalia; order Rodentia; family Myocastoridae; genus Myocastor; species Myocastor coypus. The sequence continues at coordinate 13,617 of PVJA010020898.1, read as the reverse complement.
TAGGTAGAAAGAGAATTTTGTTTTTCAGTCTGATTAATTACTGTCCTAATGAGCTATAACGAGAAAACCAAAAAAATGCTTTAGAAAAATAGCATAAAGCACAGACCTAGTGACATTATGCTTATGAATTAAACTTACATCTATAAAACAGAAAATATTGATTTACCAAAGCCACGGCCGGATAGAATATTTTATATTATTAATTTATTTTTTAGGCTAGAATATTTGAAACAAACCACAAGGCACAGTACCACCTTATGTAAAGCATTCTATATTCTGTGTATTATGTCGTAGTCTTCTTCCTTCTTGGCTTAAGACTTTCAAGAAAGATTACCAAACTTATTCAAATTACTTTTTATTTTAAAAGATTAGATTAAGAACTACAAGCAGTGTATGCAAGTGACTATAGGATTTGTAGCAGTTAAATTCTTAGGTTCACTTTCTTTGTGACTTTTTTCGGGGACAAACTTTTGTCACGTGCTTCTAGACCTGTGTGTTTTGCCCTCATACATTCCAGCTGGTGACACTCGTTGCTGCTGGTGGTCATAACAAACCTTTTATTCCTCCAGATATTAATTATTTTCTGAGTGTCCTGCCTTTCCTTGCTGCCCTCGACTCTGGCATATTGGAGGCCCCGACAGCTGGAGTCACGCTCCTGCCACCCCCTACAGACCAGACGCGGTTCTGCTATGACATTCCTGGCTGTCGTTCCTCCTTTCCTGATATAATGAGCAAGTGGACGGCATTTTTCCAGGTTCCTTTATCAAATGTTGTGGTTTATATTCCTCATCTGTGGAAAGAAATTCCTTTGGATGTAGAGAATTTTGTCTGGCATTTTTGTTCACATTGCACGTTAATATTTTTCTTAAAATGAAAGTATAATCTGTTACGCTAAATATTAATAATATGTGGTATGATAGTGCATTGCATGTCATTACACTGTGTCGTAATTTTGTCGTTGTGACCAAATACTTAGGAAATATCAATGTAGAGGAGGGAAGATGCACCGGGACTCACAGTTCCCAGGAGCTTAGTCCATAGTCAGCTGGTTTCCTCGCTTTGGGCAGTGGCAGGGCAGGAGCTGCTTATCTTGCGGCAGCCAGGACGCAGAGAGAGGGGTAAAGATCCACAGAGGAGGCAGCCACAGGCAGGGCACCATCTCCGAGGCTGGTGCTGTGATCTCCCCCCACAGCTGCTCCTGCCTTCTGCATTCATCTTCTCTCAGTAATTTTGTGAAATTATGATCGGATCCGTGGATTGTTGTATGTTATGAGTCGGTGCCAAAAGAAAAAACGAGAAGACTCAATGAAGGTAGCTCGGAAGACTCACTGAGATTTGTCCCTCAGTGAGTCAAGAACCCCAAAAGCGACTCAGCTTTACTTCAGACTAGTGAACGTAATCTCGTGCATAATCATTTTAGTAAAGGAGGACGATGTGCATAGTCACGAATGTGACCACGATCCCTATTAACTTCCACCATTTCCTTATTACTAGGTTCCTACAGATGTTAGTTGTTAACATTCCAAGCAAGGGGGAAAGCAACCAACAGAGAGCCCGCAGGTGGCGCTGCCATCCATCACCTGCAGTCCCAGCTTTCTGGGATTTTCAGTAACAGACTATAGCTGTTGCTGGCTTTGTTTATTGCACTCCATTTCTTGAGATGCTAATTAGGCCACCATGGATTAATCCTTTGAGGAAGATAATGTTTCTGTGATATACTCACACCCTGAAAGTCCCACCGATGAACACCTGAGAATTTTGGGTCATGTTTTAGAAATAAATTGTAGTACTCATTATCGCAGTATAATATTAACACAAAATTTGTCCATTGTTTTTACTTCAAATAAATGGTATCATGAATCATAAGCATTTGGGGTATTTGCCTACAAGGTTAACTGGCTGGCATAGTGTATTGGGACTTTAGGTCAACTATGAGAACTAAAAAGAAATGTGAATGTTGTACTGGTTTTATACAGTAAATAAATATAATTCAACTAACTTAATAAATGACAACCTGTAGGTAGAATAAGATCATTGTATGTTGTTCTGAACTAAATATTTTACGATAAAATTAAAGCAAATTGATTAAATAGGTGTGGACTCAAGTCGCTGATAAAGAGATGTATTGAACAGCTTGCTACATTATCTATCACTTGAAACATTAAATTTAACATTCAGACAAATAATTGTCTTATATTCTTAAAATTTTATGATGATTTTATGTTTCTGGAAAAAATGGTAAAAAAACACTCTGGGCTAGCATAAAATGTGAGCTTTTGAAAACACATGAAGTTCATTGCTTCTGTGTTGATGTGCTTTACTGAAAGTAATGCATATTTGGACCTTTCATCAAGTACTAGACACCAAGAGGCCTTATACATATTCACTGTTAGAAACAAACATCTCCCGTTCAGTAGCGTCCTGCTCAAACTTATGTCTGAACAAGACTAGAGTTTAGGGAAGTGATGTGCTAATGAGCTTCTGCTCTTCCCTTAGTACGCGCAGAAACCATCTAGCACCTTTGAAGGGCTGTTGAAGTACTTATGGGATGCACATACCGTCTCCTTGGAAAACTGCATGGAAAGTTTTGAAGACAGGTAAGACTGAATATTGATTATTTTTTTTGAATATTGATCCTTAACAATGCTAGATTCGCTTTATTTATGCATCCATTTGGTTTTTATTAATGCATTTTTCCTCTGATAAAGTGGTAGTAGTTTTGAATTTTAATGTTAATAGTAAGTCCTGTCATTGGGAACTAGTGATGAAGTTAAAATATTCTAGGAGGATATTAAAATTTAGAAATTATTGGATAAAGAGGGACCAAAATATTAGAGACAACAATATTGTGCTGAAAAGACTAGCATCATGAAATGAATGTTCTAACACTAGAAAAGAAATTAGAGGGCCCTAGGAGAGAGCTTGGAAGTCTAAGTGCAGGACCTGGGTTCGATCTCCAGAACTGAATACCGTGGCTGCACATCATGACGGCCACCCCAACCGTGTGTGGTGGCGCACGCCTGTAACCCTAGTGCTGGGGAAGCTGAGAAAGGAGGACCAGTATGAGTCCCAGCTGCATAGGGAGACTCTATATCAAACAAACAAACAAACAAACAAATAAATAAAATAGATCTTTTAAAAATTTCCAAACAGAAAATAAACTAGATCATAAAAATGTGGCTAATTTTTATTACATTTTTTACTTTGAATGTATAATATCTTCATATATGCTTGAGGAAGTATCAGCTAATGTCAAGATTAGCAAATAACACAGCTTAGATAATGAGCAAGCTACTTCATCTATCATAATACCTGAAAGTGACTGAAAGTGACACTATAGGAACCTTTTTTTTGTTTTTTTTTTTTGAATTTTAAGGAAGGGTCTACTGGGTGTTCAGGGTCGCACTACTAGATGGGTCTTGTGGTGTTCCACCTGTTTACAGCCTCCCAAGAGCTAGGATTGCAGGCATGTGCCACCATGCCCAGTCTCAATCTCTGTCTCAGTGTGCCCTGGGAGCGGGCTGCTAAAACAGGCCTGGGGACCGAATCCCTGGCCTCCGAGCCTGCTTGCATGCACTTTAATCTGCTGAGCTATTTATCCAAGGGAAGACTGTTCTCTAGACGGTAAAATCCACCACCCAGAGTGAGGAATGGTGTAGAAACCCAGTGTGGGAAATAACAGACACAGCAAAGGGAAAACTCAATAGCACTCAACAAGCAAGCGGACAACTGAGGCCGAGAGGGCTGCAGCCTGCAGAGTCCACTCACTGCGGCTCTCCCCACCCACTCTACCATTCTGCAAGGGGCAATGCTCAGTGCGTACCGGACGTACAGGGATTTCCTCTTCTTCCTGTTGATCTGTCTCCAGCAGCTTGCTGGGAAAATGGACAGGGAAGAAACTTAATTCACTCACAGCGTCTAACTCTGTCCTTGGGCAGTGATACAACTTGAGGCTGTGGCCCTCCAGACAGGTGACAGGTGGGACTCCTGTGCTCTTTCTATGCTAACAGACGAGGTCATCGGGCAAGGATCTGCACTGCAGATTAATATTCTGATTAACAGCAAAAGATTCTTATAGGTTATATTTCTTATTTACAGGTCTTTCCAGTTTTCATAAAATAATTAATAATTATAAATATATTAATAGAAAAATACAAGTTATAATAAGTATTGAGTGTGATATAATTTATTTCAAAAACATTCCATTTTGCTGATAATGCACGCATGCGTGACTCATCCCACCAGCTAGCGGGTGGAAGGACCAGATTCCGAGTCCCTGAGACTTGGTGGCCCTCTGTCCTCCCACTCCGTGCGCGGCACTGTTTGCCCTATATGAGGCTTGCAAACTGGTTTCCAAAGAGCAATTCCCACCAAGGTTGCTCTCTGATTCTTAAATGTTTGCCTGTAAGGCCTTCTGTGCTGGAACTCAAACTAGCAATGACGGTGAGGACAGGCCATGACCAGAAGAAGGTACAAGCCAGGAGAGAAAAATATGAAGTCATTGGGGTCATGCAGCCTCCTTCAGCAGGAGACTTGCAAGCCCCTTCTGGTTGTCCGGAACAATGAACTGCAAAATCTAGTAGTTGACAATCTCTTGGCTATGATTTTCCTATTAACCTTAAAATATTGTACTGTGGAAGACTTTCACACATCTTTATAGTTGTCTGGAACAGTTATGACATTGTTAGGCTAAAGGTATGATACTATTGATTTTGAGCCACCTTACTCAAAATCTTTCTGAACTGCTATTTCCTGTAACCATTATTTGATAGGCAACTGTGCATCAGTAGGATTCAACCCACACCAGACAGGCGTCCTCATGGATCCAGTTCTGCCCACTGGGTCACCTCTGGCAGGGAGGATCCCACTTGCATGGTAGTCAAGCAGAAAGGATGCGTGCTCTCTGGCCTATGTTGTGGTTTACCCTGCGCTGATAAATGAAAAACATCATGTATGTGGTGAATCTCACATGAGTGTTGGTAATTAAAGCTGATGAGAAATCAAAAAATGGTCTAATACAACTCTTTGTGGAGACGGTGCCTTGAGAACCTGGAAGGGTGGGACGTGGTTGGTTTCAACTCAAAGGGGCTGAAAAACTTTAGTGAAGGTGGTGAGATCTGAATGAAATTTGAAAGAGGATGCTCCTCACCAGGAGCAGTGCACAATGCATGTTAAGACAAAACAAATGATTGGAATGCCTCGTTATTCCCATGTTGTGACTGGTTTATACAGCCGATAGCCATTAATTACATCGTCATGTCACTGCTGGGTGCAGTGGCATACACCTGTAATCTTCCTACTCTCCAACCTAACCCAAAAGAATTAAAAATGGGAAAAGGTAGTAAGACTCTGTCTCAAATACAAATATAAGAGTTCTGGGGATGTACTGTCCTGAGATGCACCTTCTGTGTTGCAAAACTAACCCAAACAGACACAAAAAAGATCTACTTGTTATTTTCACTGGAATCATTTTCCCTACAAAACTGAGTTAGAAAAATTGAGTTAGAGTATCAGCCTTATGGACATTTCCTCTAGTAGAAAAAATTCCAAGAATTTTTTTTTTTTTTTTCTTTTTGAGACAGGGTCTCGCTATGCAGTTGAGGCTGGCCTTGAGCTCACTTTTGTAGCCCAGGCTGGTCTCGAACTCACACCAATTCTCCTGCCTGAGCCTCCTGAGCGCTGGGATTACAGGCGTGAGCCAGCATGCCAGCTCCAAGAATTTTGAAAATCAACAAGAAAATTATTCTTTTTCATTAGAATGCTCAGTGTTTTGGGAACTTCTCTGCTTCACAAAATCAAGAGTTTTGAAAAGGAGGCCTTAATCTGGGAAAATGTTTGACACAAACTTTTCATATTCATCTCTGAATTACTTGAATGAGTACTTATTTAGCTGTTATGTGGTTTTCAAGTAGAAATGGACTAGTTTGAAAATATGATGAAATATTAACAGTGAAATATTAACAAGAGGTGGAGTGATTTGTCATTGAATTTCACATTTAATTATGCACCTTCACACCTCCTCAGCAGTAGGCTAAAAGCGTCACCTTATGAAAAGTGCTATCAAGTAGCAAACGTATTAGACGTGTTTATTTGGAAGAGAAGAAATTTTCTAAAGGAAGTGAGGTTGAATTTCTGAGGTGACTGGTCACAAATGACTCATTTTCATTCTTTTTAAGATTTTCTTACTATTCTAATGAAGAAGCAAAATTCGAGAAGAACTGGGTCATCGTTGTGAATTACTTAGCAGCCACTCGCCTCCCCACCACCTTGATTAGATCCTACACCTTACAGAAGGGGCTCCCCCCAAGAGTCCTTACCAATGCTGACAAAGCCCCTGACATCCTTGACTTCACTGCCGTTCAGAACATTGTCCTGGTGGCTGTGAACGTCATCGGTGACATGGACAGATCCACAGGTAAGAAGTGAACCAAAATTTTGAATAATCAAGACTGTATTGAAGTGATAGTTAAAAGATTAATTCATCAGAGGCATAAACTAATAACAGAGACTCCTGGAAGAAAGTCATGATTTCTGATAGTCTTTTGCATTGGTTAAGCAATACCATCTCGCTATATGGCAGGACCATCACACCATCATGGTTCTCACACCCATGGTCCCATCTTTCATCTGAACCCCATGTGGGACTTCAGAATGTGTAACATCCAATAGAATACACATTTCTTCCACATACCCACACATATGCTGCGTTTGCTCACCTGCACTGCTTTTAAAAACACTTTCTACTTGCTATTAATTGAAAAGAAAATAAGGGGATTTCCAAAGAAGTCTTGCAGTGATTAATGGAATTCCTATCAATTTGTCTTACTGTAGTTCTTTAACTCAAACACAATTGCTATTCATCAACACAAAAGTCTGGCTATATTACTTCCCATACCAAGTCTCCTAGCAGTGTAAGACTTAAAATAAATCTTTTATTATGAGTTTGAAAATTACTGTGTCATTTCCATTTTCTACCCATGCATTGAAACTTCAAGTCACTCTAAAAGCACAATTATACTGTTAGTGCTTTCTCAACAAAAAAAAAAATTGAATTTTAAGATGTAAATGAAGTAAATCAACATGAACAAGTTAAATACTTTTTTTTTTTTTTTAAAGTCCTTGGTATTGCTGCAAGCAGCAAAAGCATCCACTCATGTTGACCCCATGGTATGTGGAGTTTGTTGTCACTAGCGTCATGGCTGGCGTGTGGGGAATCAGCCACAAGGCAGCTTTCTGTCACCCAGAGCTCAGGGTGAGCCTCCCTCAAAGTATGGAATCCTTCCTCCAAGGGCTAGGCCAGAAAATGAATACATAAAATTCATTTGTCAAATAGACACGCAGGTCCACTGAATATATGCAGTGTAATTAGGGACATTAGTTGTTACAGTTTATGATAACTTATGAAAGGTACTGTGAGTAATACAGCCATGGCCTTCCAGGTATGGTTACCTTATAGAATTTATAATAGCACTAAACTCAGAGAGAATGATACAAAGTTGGTAGATCAGCTACTGCTCTGGGACATTAATACTTTACCAAAAATTAACCATATTTATTTTTCTTGCAGTTGTTCGTGATTTTATCAATAAGTAACAGAAAATAAATGATAGCAATTCAATCAATCATATATTTCCAGATGAAAATAAAAATTTTCCAGGAGCTTATGTGCCACCCTTGTGTGTTTTCCAGGTTCCTCCACTCTGACTATATGGAAACTTTTGATGAAGAGTCAAGCTGCCAGGGAGCAGTTTCTGAAGTCCTTAAACATGCTGTTTGCATTAGTTCCTTAAAGCTTCCCCACAACTCTAACTTTTTATCACCAGTACCTTCAAAGAAATAGTATAACTATAATCACGTAGATTTTTAAAACCATTTTTGTTTTGCATTGATGCTTATTTGTTAGATAATTTTCCATGCATTTTCATAAATCAATTGAAACTAATTCTGTGATTATTCCACTCCACTAATAATTCTGGGTTTCTGAATTGATCAATGATCACATTTTAAGCTTGTGTGGAAGCATCAAAACTCACTAAGGAATGTAAACAGATGCTACACTTGTATGTGTCTTTTGGTAATATTCTATATGACATCATTTGATAAAGATGAGAGAACTTTAGCTTGATGACTTACAGCCACATACAGAATATTTTGAAATAAAATACTGACAGGTAATTTAAATAGTCGAAGTTTATAAAACTGGCCGGTGGGCACGGTTATAGCTTAGCAGCATAAGCGCCTGACTGGCAAGTGCAAGGTTTTGAGTTTGATTCATGCTTCGAGAAGCAAGCAAGCAAGCAACACAAACAGAAAACTAAACTGTTCAAAAGAATGCATGAGTTTATCAGTTTTATTTGTTCTTGATGATCCTAGGCTTCTAGCAGCTACTTGGTAGAGCTCCCCTTTGAAACCTTTTGAGGCTCCTGCTTTGTAGAGCAAACATCAAACATGGGGAAAGAGCCACCTGCGTTCCTCCTTTTAATCGCCTTTTCCTGAAGAACTGATTCCATCACAACCTCAAGGGACCGCTAGATAATTTGGAGAACTTCCAGCAAACACTGACTGTATTAGAGCATGCGTGTAAAAGTACTGCACACAACACAAAGCATGACAGATCATTTTAAGGTCACCACAGGCTGACAAGTTTTCTCCAGTGAAACCAGTGAAAATACAAGGCATGGGAAACTTGAATTGCGACACATGAAAAGCTTTACTGACTTTTTCTCCATAGTTTGGAGGTGAATAGTGCAATGTACACTAAAAAAATTATGACTGTAAAGTAGAAAAAAAGGCTTATCAAGGCTTTTACAATAGCTATTTTATAAAGCTACCCACTAGAACATACTAAAAATATTTTATATTCCAAAACATAGATGCTTTTAAATTTATATTCCTGAGTATATATAAAGTATACACCCAAGCAAAGTATACAGCTCAGTGCAAATCAGACTTGTGCTGATTCTGATTGATGAGAGAAGTGTGGAGAAACACAGTGAGGTGGCTTTTAGTTAGGAAAACTCAGGGAATAGGATAAACTTGCCTCAAAAGACCTGCAGCATTGTCTCTTTTATTTAATTTCCCAGCATAAAAGTGATCTCTTTCCACTTTAATTTTATTGTTTCTTTTTCTGAATTTTGTAAATTTGGGACAACTTTGATGTCCCCTTCCTAGAGTGTACACTTATGAACACTGAGCACATAGTAAGGGTTTCTTGAGCGCTATCGTCTTTGGTCTGCAGTTGTACCCCTCCTGTACCTTGGTATCCATTAATTTTTGTACATAGAAATCACCTATCCATTAGGGTAGCATATGCGTACCTGTGTATATAATATTTTTTCACATTAGTGGTGAGGAACTTATGAAATTATATTTAATATCCTTCTCTATTTCCAGACCAAGGCTTTGCAAATTATAAGTGATGAGTAAAGGATTTTAACTAAGAATCTTGTGGCTAAGAAAGAGTAAGGGGCTAGAAAGGAAGCAAGGTAACTAACACCGAAATGCCACAAGGTAGACACTAAATCCTGTAGCCCCATGTCAAGCACCTGGGGGTGATGGAGGTGAGGGGTGCACTCTGAAGGACTTGGCAGGTCCTGTCCTTGTCTCTGGATGATGCCCACATGATCTCTCTGTTGGGCAGGTTCCATTTGCTACTGTGGTTTGCCTTGGCAGATGTTTCAGGTTTGCACCATCTCCTGATTCTTGGGAATCTCATTGCATCTTGGTTTTATTTACAGAAACACTATTAGGGTCACCTTACAGTGACTGTGACACTGTCCTGCACGTTGGCCCAGAATCCCAGGCCTTCTAAAGGGTAGATAAAGGGTCTATGACCTTAAAACACGTGTATTTGAATGCCTATGAAGTTAGAACCATGCGGACGATGCCAAGAGCTGCCACCACCTCTAGATTAGCTCAAACCTCTGAGCCACGGGTACAGTCACCTGTGAGCGCCTGGATAGCTGAGCTGAGGAATCCATTCCCCTAGACAGTCCTGCTGAGCAGCGGTCTAGGGGGCTATCACTTGAAGCAAAAGTTCTTAAAAGGAATTCACACTTCTAGTCCTTCGATCCTGTCATGGGTGGAGTCTGACCATTTCCCAAAATGCCCTCAGGTATCTTTTCCAATGTCATAGTGCAAAGTGTATGGCCTTCCTTATCGGCATTAATCTTTTTATCAACAACAGTTCCCATGGACTCAAGTTTACATGTATTTTCTTTTTGACCAAACCATACATTTTTTGTATCCTCAGTTTTGCCTTTGCTCCTGGTTCTCATTTTTGGCCTGGCTCAAAGCAGCTAGCAGTACCATGCCATGGCCTGAATGTTGATTGGGCTGCCTTGAAATTTTCTCTGCCAGAAAATTAAGCCTTTACATTTGGTTTCATGTAGATTCTTGAGACACAGGCAAATGAAATTGTTTGCCAAAATTCAGCATGGTCTGCCATTCAGCTCACTTACTAAGCCTTGTTTCTATTTAAAACTTCATAAACCTGACCTTCCACATGTCTGTCAGCCTTTTGGTCTGAGCTCCACCCACAATCACCCATCAAGCTTTGTCAGCAGACTTCTATAGCTTCTTATCCTGATTCTCAGCAAGCTCCTCCCATAAGCCAGGCCCAAAAGCTTCTGAAACAGGTGGTCTGGTTTAGTCACAGCAATGACTCAACTTATCCATTACCGTTTCTTGTTCATATTGGTCACTTTTTCACGGCGAAGATAAAATACATGAAACTCAATATCTTCAAGGTGGAGGGCATTCTTTGGCACAGATGGATTCTATAGCACCCTAAGACATGACAGGAGGTCCTGCTGAAAGAAAATTCTTTAAAGCATGGCAACGAAGAGACAGAGTAAGAAAGAAAGGCTTTGTGGACAAGAGCACAGCACTCTAGTTCCTGCCTCAGAGACCCAGCTCATCTGCTTTTTATCAGAAATATTATTGAACAATTATTCTGCACTTGTGAAGAAGATCACATGACTTTTATGCATTTGTTCTACCCCCATGCTGCGCTATATATAGTGATTTTCATATGCTTTGCAGTTCTTGCATGCTTGGAATGAACCCAAGTTGATTGTCATATATGGTCTTTAAAAAGTGCTGCTGAATTCAGTTTGCATGAATTTAATTGAGTATTTCGGCAGGTGAGTGCATCAAGAGTATGTACCTGCACTTTTATTTTTGTTATTTTCTTATCAAGTTTTGTATCAGAATAGTAGTAGACTCCTATAACTCAGTCAGAAGGAGGTGTCACACATTCCTGACCTCTCTAACCTCCTAGTTTCTCCACTGCAGCTGCAGCTTCACTTCCTCAGCTTCCTGTGTCAGTCAGAGGCTGCTGCAGGGACTCTGAGCAGGGACATCACACATGGAGTTCCAGGCCTTCTGCTGACATCTGGCTGGAAGGCTTTGTGAGTCCTTCTTGCATGCTACATGCCTGTAAAGCCAGCATTGTGTGGACGATGCCAGGCTCTCCTGCCAGCGTGGGCTACCTCCAGAGCCTCATTGGACCATGGCTGCAGAGACCGCTAAATATTTGGATGAACAAACATGATGAGATGGATCCTCCTAACCAGGAGGCTGTTCTCCAGCAGGCATCCCAAGGGTTGGTTCTCAAACGAAATGATCACACTTGCGAAGCCTTGAGTTTGCAGTTGGTGGGAAATGACAGCTTTCTGAAATACTTTGAAAGCATCTTTCTGCTTGTCCTGGATCAAAATACTTGGTTCTTCACAACGGTCTGATAACCTTTTGCAGCTGCACAGTCTTTATCTCCAGCTTTATGCATTATTTTTATTCTGGATAAAACGAAAGTTTCTCAAATTTTTCCGCTTTCCATGTCTTCTTTGTTCTCACTAAGACCTTGCTAAAATCAGCCAGCAGCACTCATGTTAGAACTTGAATGTTGTACTGACTTGAGATACCTTTTGTAAGATTAACTAGTTCATTATCTTTGAGCTTGGTTTCCTAGAAAATTTTAGAGAACGAATAAAACAGAGACCAGTTTTCTCTTTTTCTTTTCTTTTCTCCCCCCCACCCCAGGCTGTAACACATGCAGCCTCTAGACCAGTTCCTAATGCTCTTGCCCATCTGAAACATCATGCGCTGCTGGGCTCCCACTGGGAACGCTCATCTGCTTGTGCTGACTGCAGGACTGGCTTTCTTCAGCCTGCATCTTCATCGCTATCCAAAGTTTCCCAACCAGGGGCTGGGGAGATAGCTTCATGGCACAAGTGCCTACCTGGCAAGTACAAGGTCGTGAGTTCAAACCCTGGTCCCGCCAAATAAATAAAAACAAAGTTTCCCTACCAGTCCTACAATATTCTAAACCATGTAGTAAGGTAAAGCAATGGCAGTAACCCACTCTGTACCAACTTCCCATTTTATTTTATTTTTAATTTTAAATTTTAATTTTTTTTCAATTTCCCATTTTAGCCCTTTTTTTTATTGCTGTCAAGAATACCTGATAGCCATCACGGTCCAAGAGCTTTCAGCCCTTGGTCGGCATCTCCGGGGCAGAAACTTTACGGCAGAAGGGACTGGCAGACAATTGCTGCTTAGCTCCTGGCCTCTGGGAAGCAGAGGACAGAACGAGAGCCAGAAGGGATCAAATATAGTCCCCCAGGTCCTGCCCCAGTGGCTCAGGCCCTCCAAACAGGGCTTGGCTCCTAATAGTCCTCACAAGTACAACTTCATCGGTGTTCAACCTGCTGGCAGGTCAGCGCACCCACAATCCCACCAGTCCTGCCGGCGGCTTCTCTTTGGTGCCCTGTGTGCCAGAGTGAACTGCGGGAGAGCAGAACTCTGCCAGCACAGACATCCGCCAGCATTGCTCGCCCCGTCCATCCAACCCTCGGATAGCGCTGGATCTGACGCCTGTTTTCATTGCTCACTTCAAGAGCAGAGAGGCCGTGAGCTTGCAACCGCCGCTTAGGTGTCGGCCAGTGCCCAAGACTGACATTCGGAGACTCTGCTGCCACATGAATCATTTCACTGTGTGAAATCACATCTTGCTGCTCCCTTCTCCAAACAGCTGGCTTCCGCAGACGCTGGCTTAATGGGAAAATGTGTTCCCTCCTCATGTCCGTCACAGGTATTGCTCAGAATTCGCAGTGGGTTTACTTTGGATGCTGTCGTCTGAGCGCGAGCATGCTGGGTCTCAAGTCAGCTTCCTGCTGAGCCAAATTGGGAAATATTTCTGTGGGGTCCTCACGAAAGCGCATTTGTCTTTGACTCCAAGAACAGGAAGCTTAGAAAACAACTTAGCAAGATGGCGCCCTGCAACTGCACTCTGAGGTAGGCTGGAAGGTGCAGAACCGGTTTGCTATGCAAATCCCTACACTGTCTGCTGAGACTGCACTAGGATTCTGTCTCCTTACCTCTCTGCTGGGACAAAATACCGACACCCAGAATTAAGGGAGGAAACGTTTATTTCACTCAATTTGAGGAGGTTTGAGCACATAACCAGCTGGTTCCAAGAGAGAATGGCACATGGCAGAGGGCAGCAGTTCATGGTAGAGGCAAACATCAAAACAGCAAGAGCCAAAACGGAGGAGCAGCAGGTATGGCAGCTAGCATATCTCCCTCTCCCTCTCCCTCTCCCTCTCCCTCTCCCTC
>PVJA010020897.1:0-36339 GCA_004027025.1 Myocastor coypus | reverse complement strand
AGAAGAAAGCAGCAGGAGCAGCAGCAGCTAGGCACTATGGAGAGGAACATCACTGCATAATAGGCAGAAAGTGAAAAACACGGAGCAAGAGCCCTGCCGCGGTGCCTCCTTCCAGTCCCAGCTCGCATGGAGCCTCCACTAGCAAAGCATCCGTGTGAGGTTGTGCATCCTGGCTGCCATGTGTGTTGAGGAGAAAAGAGGGGATGTCTGGTTTTGGGGCCAATTGTTAAATTTTGTTGTTCTCAGTCTTCCAGTAAGGACGTCTCCCTGTCCTCTGTTCCCTCTAGGGCTTTAGATGCCCTGAGAAAGATTATGGGTCTATACATGCACGTGACAGACATCACGGAGAGTGGACTGATTTAAGTTGCAAATGGCAAAGGTCTACTTAGTCAGGAAGAGATCGATAGAAGATTCTCATCAGGTAAGAATACATTTTGATGTGTTTGATTTTTTTCATAAGGGGTCTACAGATAGTGAATATTTTTCTTGCCTTAGGCATTATTTACAAGTTATTATGTTTCATTTTTCATAAACAGTCGTAAACTGTAGGACAACATTGAATATTCTTGATGAGAAATTCAATGCCTTCCCATATTTTGGTATCAAGTGTGATGCTCTACCAGGCTGCTAGCCAATGTTCTCTAAGATGTTGGAGAAACAGATTACAGGGAATATCTGACTGTCATTTTTGTTTGGCTAGGTTTTGACTCAGGGGGAATTAGGATCAATATGGAATGCATTGAATTTTAACAAGTTTTGTCACATGTGCTACAGACACCCGTAATGCCTTCAGCCTGGGTCACGTGACAGTCCATGTTCGTTAATTTCTGAGCACAGGTCTTGCTATGGGAGAAAACCAGGAAGATACATAACCAGGAATGGGAAATCTAATGGCACACTGTGATGCAAAGGGCTATCCCAATGTTATTTTACTGTGAAAGGATCCCTGTGGTGCTTCAGACAGGCTTATCCAAATTTTAACATGTAGTGATGTGTACACCACATGCATGCGCGTCATCTTGCATATGATCCATTTGTGGCCTGCCACGTGGTAGCCCATGAAGCTGCACAGAACTTATATACTAAACACAGATGGCTTAAGGGGCCACATGTGGGCTTCTGTGACCCAAGTCCTTACTGTCATAAAGAGCCATGATGTAACCAGAACACAGTCGTTGTCAAATCACCCACATAGTTCATAACAAGTGCTGTTAAATGTACCACACCAAAATTCATAATAGCATCTAGCTAGACTGGATACTTTTTGTTGCTGTTCAAATCCTGCTTCAGATACTGGAGTAGAGTTCCTGGCTTTCCTAAGAATGTCGATTCCTCTGACTTCTGGAACCCTGTTCTCTTCCCTGGGCTCCTGAGGTCTACATAGCACTTCACAAAGCTTGGTTTCAGGTCAGAGGTCACCAGCAACTCACTTGGGGTTCAGTCTTCATGATTTCCCTTGTCTATGACTTCGAAGTGGGAGTATTTGTGCATATACAGCCTGCCAGGAAAGGCCATACGTAGGTAAAGTCTCTCAAAAATGAAGAATTAAGAAAGATATAAGGGCAGGAGGGCAGGTAAAATAAAAATTGCTGCATGCAGGCTTGAGGTTTTCACCCTGCAAGGGTTTGTTTATTTTCATCTTAAAGAAGAGGTGCTGTTATTCCAACAACCCCATCCACTGGAGCAGTCTGCCTCGCTGCAAATCTGAGAAGGCATCTCAGGCATCTTCTCAAAACGAGGCACTAAAAAGTCACCATCAGTCCATCAGTGCTGACAGTGACATCAGACGCCCATGCCATTCTTTCTGCCACGTGGGAAGCTGGGAAGAAAGGACCTGGGTTTGGTGCTGGGTTCCGTGTGCTCTTCCTTTGCTCATCTATACATGGAGCACACCAGTGGCTGTTCCGAGGGATCCTGGGTAAGTTCCATGAACCAATGCCCAGGAACCACGTGGCTCAGGCGACAGAATCCCTTTCTGTTGTTGTTTAAATTCTACCAGAGTAGGATGACTAATTGTTTCACTGCTGGCTTATAGATCTGCCACTGGTAACAGAAGATACTTACTGCATTATTTATTTGTACATCAGGGTTGGCTTTCCCACCGGTCATCTATCTAAGTCAGTCTGGGGACTCTCTAGGGTGCAGTTTTCAGGGTTCTGTGATCTTTGGCATTACACTCAGGACCCTTTAGTATTGTCAACGTCACCCCGGTGGGAAAGCACCCACTGCCCTCCAAAGCTGAGAGTAGGTGCAGCCCAGGTAGGAGGGCTTTCCTCTTCCTCAGGAAGCCAAGGCCTAGAGATATAGATACCAGGTCTCCCTATTTCCCAGAGCTTAGCCCCGTGCTCATGCCTGCCTGCAGGAGTGGCGTCTGCAGGTACAGAGACGCACATAGATAGAGGTGTAGGTGTGGGTGTAGACATACGTATAGGGACAAGAGTAGAGGTGTGGTGATGACAGGAAGAGGGAGAGAGGCAGAGACAGAGAACAAGAGAGATGGAGCCAGGCAGATACTAGACACTCTCTGAATGAAACGAGAAATTTTGAGCAGTTTCTTTCTCTAGTACAAACAAGTGCGAGTGTCAATTAACAGCTCCTACATGCACACTGTATATGTATATCTGTATACGTGTGCTGCAAGATCATTTTACACCCGTCATTCCCATGGGAGGCTACAGAACAATATTTCTTCTTTTAAGCCAGCAAAGACTCAGTATTTTCTGCCAAAGATTTCCTCTGATAGAAATATCCTCACTAAGGAAAGTTGCATTGCACAGAATTTTATTTCATAATAAGAAAACCTCTACCAGCTCAAGGAGAGGTGTTAGATTTCCTGAGGAGACCCTCCAGAAACTACCAGAGCTGAGGTAGAGGTTTCTTAGCTCTGCTTCAGGAGAACTTGGGACAAGCAAAAATGGGTTGATGTTGTACAGTGATTAATGAGCTATTTTTATTCCTGCCATTTTCATATACTGCCCACACGGGTACTACGATGGCTTATTTCCCATTAAAAAATTATGGATCCTAATAGTTACGGATCCAGCTCAGTGCATCACGGTCCATAGTGGGAAGTGCTGCTGGAGCGCCCACATTCAACTGCAGAAAAGGGAGAAGCACCTGCTGTGGCTTCAGAGCTGCGTCTCAGAAGTCAGAGTCCCACACCAACCGTTCCTTTCCTAGAGAACCGTACAGGCTACGCTGTGAATAAAGCATGCGTCCTGCCATAGGGCTGCATCCGCTTCCGTGGCAGATTCCGAAATTTCAATTGCCAATGCAAACCTAATTTGTGTTCTGAATTATTACGGCTTGTTTTTCTTTATTGAGTGAAATGAAGAGTTGGAAGGGATTTTGAAGACAATATAACATATTTTAAATGGGGAAAACAGAATGGTCTTTCAAATAAAGTACTTAAAGGAAGAGGTAGCCAGGAAACGGAACTGCCTATCTGCCCACGGTGTGTGACTCTATTTTGAAGAGTTAGAGCAAAACAGCTTACTCTGTTTAACTGAAATTACACGGTTGCTTGCAGACAAGCGCTGGTGTTAGGTTGTTTGTTGCGTAAAGGAAGAAGGCGACCGGCAGCACTGGCGCCATCTTTACAGATCGCACTCGCTGAGCCTCATTTGCTGCCAGAGTCACAGCTCACAGACCTGAATGACAGAGGGGCTGTGCATTTAGTTATCTTTGGAATTCATAGTCGATATTAAATAGAATATCTAGCATGCGCTTTAGTACGACCAACAGCTTCAGCACTTTGGAGGCTAGTATTCGGTGACCTTGGTTGTATTAAGCCTGCCTTATTGGCCAACACACATACTGCTGGGGGTGCACCAGAAAGAAAGGGGGTATGAGTCTGGCAAAGACCCTTGGGCCACATTGCCTTGTTAGTGTGACTACCAGCGGTCAAGCCGCAGAAGCCTCTCACCTCTATACAGACGGCTTAATGAAGACAGTAAGTGGCAGATGCACGGTGGAGGGCCCTTTGGCCCGCAGTAAGAAGGGACTCCCAGAAATTATGGCAACATTGATGAAGCCCGAGGGATCTGGTGTTAAATAAACTAGAAACAGACATAATGGCTACTCAAGTTCAGTCCTATGAGGAATCTAAATATTCCTTTGAGACACCAGTCTCAAAGAAGGAGAGAAAACATCATGCTGACCTCGGGCTGCGGGTAGGGAAGGCGCAGAGACGGGAGCCGAGGCCGCCACGTGCACGTTGGCAAGGGGCGTTGCCTCTGGGACCTAGCGTCGTGAGCACTGCCATGTTGCTGCCCTTAACAGCGCGGTGCGGCGCACTTCAATTTAAGTATGTAGGACTGAAGGATCACCATCCAGGAGCAACCAAAGGAAGAATTCAGGAAAGAGGGAACTTGGGAGGAAGGGAATGAGAGGAAAAAGCTAGGTGTAAGCATGCCTAGTTTCTATGTCAGCTCTAGTGATCATTTCACATCACAAGGGTGGATCATAGTATCAGACTTCGTGGAAACTTTAAAGTATATGACATGTATTATTTAAATATGTTAAAATACATTTTAATATTTAAATGTACGCAATATTTAAAATCTTAGTATTTAAATACACACAATATTTACATTTTTAATATGTAAATATATGCATTCAATTTTTAAAATATTTAAATACATACAATATAATTATTAATTATACTTCAAAAGAGCTGAATTTTGGGGGAAGGGTACCAGAAACTGAACTCAGCACTCAGCCACTCACACTTGCCAGGTAGCTACTGCACCACTAAGCTTAATCCCTGGTCCCAAGAGTTGAATTTTTATTAAGAACCATTCCTTACAGTTATGGAACTAAGAAAATAATGATTTAAAAAGCTCAGTACCCACAACGCATTTTAAATGGTTTTGTTTCCGAAGTGTTTCAGGGTTAATTTTTCCCTGAGGAAACCTTCCGGATTGTCAAGAACGATTCCGTGGCGTTTTTGGTGGAGGGCACAAGGTCGCAGGATCTTCCACTGTTTGTTCCCCCTCCAGCAGCTCAGGATTTGATCCCGTGCAGAGCAGGGTCCCTGAGTCCTCGCTCCACTGGCCCTTGCAGCACACGGGTGTTCTGTGATTTACGTGACAAGAGCCTGGCTGCTGGCCCAGCCCTGGAGAGCAGCAGATTGCTGGGCCAGGGGTTCCCACGGAAGACACACACGGCCCCCACATAATTAGGAGGCGTAGCAATAAATAACACCGTTAACACATTTGGCATTACTTTATTCCTGAATATAAACATAATATGTACTCTAGAGATATTGAGAAGGAAATACTAAAAGTACAAAGAAGGAAATAATAATTTTACTTAATCACACCACAGTGCTAAGAACCATTTTAGCATTTTGGATGAATTTTCTAACACACACATACATACTGTAATAAAGGATCTACTTGTGTTGCTTGGAGCCAAGCAGATTTTGCATAGTTTATGATAAACTTTGGATAAGTCTGCAAGCAGTAATGAAATTAATAGCATTACATAATGTGCATAATCCAAAGAGAACAAATATCTTCCAAGTTGAAAAAATGCCTACAGAATGTTCTCCACCTGTGATGCTAGTGGTGAAATGTGCTGGCGAGCTCCGTCTGTCTGTCCATTTTAATGTCTGTGAGCACAGCAGGGAACCCCAGCCGCAGGGGCGCATCTTGGTGTAATGCGAGCCGCAGAGCTCACACTGATGGAGGGGACCTTGGGGCTTCTCATACTGACGCACCGCAGGAAAATGGCGACAACATGTAGGGTAGGCACTGGTAACGTGAGCATTCCATGAGGTCAACAAGGAAGATATCAAGCAAGAACCGGTATTAAGAGGAAAAAGCAGTGGTGCGTGCTTAGTGGAGGGGTGCTTGCCCTCGGCTTCCGCCGTGCTGTGATCGCAGCCGCAGGCCAGTGAAGGAGCTCTGTGTCCCCTGCTGCGTGTTTATGTTGGGTTCTGTAGCCAGGGTTCTATTCCTTGACGGTGCAGACTGCTGTGGGTTGTGTCTAAAACAGTGATGCGTAAGTCTGTCTGAGTGGGCGAGATCAGGATTGGAAAAGCAGACACTGGCTGTGCCAGGGCAGGGTCGTTTTCATTCAGCCGGGTGTCGCGGTGCCTCCATGGAATCCTGGGATCTTAGCAGGAAGTAGTAGGGGCTCACGGATTCAATCCCAACTTCGGGAACTCGCAGAGCCATAGGTAGACAGACCAACAGACAGACAGACAGACAGACAGACAGACAGACGATACATAAATAATGGATCCATAGAAAAGTGATTGAGAATAGATGTTAGATAAATAGATAATAGATCAATGATAAACAGGTGGTGGATAGATGATAGATAGATAGATAGATAGATAGATAGATAGATAGATAGATAGCAAATAGATGATAGGTGAACAGATAGATAATAAATAGATAATAAGTAGGTGATAGATGATAGACGATATAGAGGTAATATCTCAATAAATAAATAGATAATAGATGATAGATAAATCAATGATAGAATAATGGATGATGGATAGATGAATAAATAGATAGCAGATAGATGACAGATAGATGGATAGATAGATAGATAATAGCTCAATAAATAAATAGATGATAAATAGAGGATAGCATGATAGATGACAGATAGATGGATAGATAGCAGATAGATAGATGATAGATAGATAGATAGATAGATAGATAGATGGATAGATAAGGTAGCTTGCTATGGAAGCCCTGTGTTCAGCCCCTGGTGCCACAGAGTCAGGCCTTAAGTCATGTATCATGCACGCATGGACCGAAAAGCAGAGAAGGCACGTTTGTTCTGGGGTGATGAGGATGTGGTGCTGAAGCCATCCTTCAGAAATGCAGGGAAGAGAGAAGAGCCGAGACCGACCTCATGAACGCTTCCAACATCCCCGATGCAGACATCCACGTGCCACCCCCCCCCCCGGGCATCAGGCTGACGCGAGCTCCACCCTGCACTGTCCACGCCTATCACCAGGTCTGCCGCTGGCTTCCATGGATGTCTGCTGAGTGAACAAATGCAGCAGTGGGCGGTGCTACTTTGCCCTTTGTTCAATCATTCTACAATATTTGTTGACTGTCTCCTTCGGGCTAAAGGTCTTCTAGGTATCATGGGCACATAACCAAACAGCCCGGTAGGAGGACACTGCTTTCAGGACATTCAAATACACAGATGCCTGGTACCCTCTTGTACTAAACTCCAGAACATTCATTTTCAGGAGAGCACCAGCCCAGGGTCTGTCTGTGTCCGACACAGTGCTGCGACAGTGAACGTTCCTCACCTCTAACTCACGAGCCATGCTTGGGCGGGATGCGGGTGATAAGGGGAGGCACACGTGTTTGAGAACAGGGAAAGCACAGGCCAGTCTTTCCACCTTCTGCTTAATTCTGCTCTAAACTTAGCGATGCTCTGAAGAATGAAGTCTATTAAAATTAACTCTCACTTTATTTGTAAGTAGCGATACTAAGTGACCCAACTCCACATTACCTTGTTCCATTGGCTCTCGCCTGGCTTCCTTTGATCCTCTTTAGACTTTCTAAATTTCATCTTCCCTTTTTCAGGAGGAAGAAATTGAATCATAACTCAGAACCTGACGGACACAGATTGTACAAGAGCCAGCCATTGACTCAAAACACCTTTGTCTATGGTATCCGCAATGCTCTTGCATTTAAATTTTTTGAGTAAAAAGAAATAGATTCATTCTGTGTTCATTATGATTCCAGCAGATAGTACTTACATTTCTTACTAAAGCTTTTCCAGTATGCAAAAAGAAAAGATGGACAGGGAAAAACCAGACCATAAAAATGCTGTCCATCAGCAGTTTTGTGTTAAAAGCTGTCATTAAGAAAGGAAAAGAAAATTTAATTGCAGCAATGAGGTCGCAATTTAATTGGTATAAATTGCAGCCACCTGCTCATCCCATTTCCAGGAGAAAGGGTTTTACGTATGCAATAAAGCAATTTCTTCAGAAGAAAGAAAAATTGCCTCTGCAGACTTATTTCTTCAGATGTTAAGATCACCCAGTCTGTCCTGCTCATCTATGTCACCAACAGATCAGATCACATGGACATCTGTGTTTGCCCCAGGAGGGAGAGGAGCACCTAGATCATTTTAAATGACCACATGCTCCCCAGCTTTGGAGCATCTGGGAATGCACTTTGCTCATCGCTTATTGCTTTCAAAGACTGGATTAGCTTGTAAAAAATCAATAATGGCCTGGGTAGCTTAGTTAGAGAGGGAAGATACTGCTCTGAATTGCAAGCTTGTGTCTGGAGAGTTTCTCTTAGCTAAGGAGGGAATAACACGGAATGCCTTCGACCATGCTCTCTGCGTCTGTCTGCCTTAGCTGGGTATCTGATTTGCAACAGAAACGTGTTTCTCATAGCCCCTGAGGCTGGGAGACCAAGACCAAGGTGGCGGCAGACTTCTCGTCTGACGAGGGCCACTTCTAGGCTCAGAGATGGTGTCTCTTCAATGGGCCTTCACATTCTGTAGATGTGGTGTTGCTGTCTGGGGTTCAGTCATAAAAGTACTGGTTCCAGTCATGCAAACTTCACCCCTTGAGCGGACCACTTCGGTGGGGTCCAGCCGACTCTCATGATGTCCTCAGGGTGTAGGACATTGATATGTTGAGCGTCAACGTTGGCAATGTCCACCACATGCACTCGGGCCAACAGCTCCTTGGGGGTGAGTCAAAGAAACATCAACGTTTGAAAAGAAATTATTTCCATGCTGCAGATTACCTAAAGTTGCACCTTTCTATGTGCATAACGTTGTAATATTTCTACTTGAATCAATCCTTGTTAAGTAACTGGAGACAACCCTGGTGCTTAAAGTCCTGGATAATCACTACTTATAGCTTTACTACTATATATAAAAAAAAAAAATCATGTTGTTAACAGAACTTTCTTCCGGAAATTTGGACTTTCTCATTTTAAATTTGTGTCTAGTTCCTAATCTTCATTCTTCTAATGTTTAGACTTTAGAAAATGAATTCCCATAGGTAATTATGGTATTATGAGACAAGGGTTTCTTCAGAAAGAGAGAAACTTTGTTAGTATGGTATTAGGAAGACGTAGGCTTGTCACACGGTGATGAGATAATAAATTACCCAGGTTCAGGGGTCGATGTTGTTGCTGTTGCATTTCGGTTTGGTTGAACCGACTGCAGTTTTTGTTAGACTCTGCAGCAGTTTGCGTGTTCTCTGGTTGAACCCTTGGCTCACATTTTAAGTCTTTTCAGTGCTCCTATCCATTCAGCCCTGCTCAGGATGCTGAACGCTGGGAAGAGCTTTGCCCCTGAGGGACGAATCTCGCCTCTCCAAAATATGTTACTTTAGCACGAAGGTCATGTGGAGCTGAAGGCACCCTGGAGGCAGCCGGCTGGCCCTGGGGAGCTGAGCCACCCCATTTCCTTCCTCTCATGGCTGTGTGTGTTTGGGGGACTGAGAGGCAGACACAGCGTATTACCTAAAGTTGCACTTTTCTGACCACTTCCGGTCCGCGGCGTCTTCCCCTTCCGTGCCTGCCTCCCCATCTCCTTCCCGATCTCATGTTTGTCTTGCTTGCCCTTCCGCCCTCTTTCCTCTTATTTATTTATATTTTAGATTTCTTATGAAAGAGAAAATGTGAGATCGACCTCTCCAGCTCTGATTTTGTTTCACGTAATGTTATGGTGTCAGGACCCACCCATTTTCCTGCAAATAAAATGACGTCTTTCTTTCTTAAAACTACTATAAAGATCTCTAAAGAGAATTCTCAGCAAAGCAAACATAAATCCCATTGTAGCCTGCCATACCTCTGCTGAGTTTCATCCTTTTTTTTTTTTTTTTTTTTTTAATAGCCAGTTAAGCCTGCCTTAGGGCCAGGGCTGGCACAGCACATGATGCTAGGGATCGAACCGCGGTCCCTGTGGTTGCCTATGCTTTCTGAAGCAGGCACTTTGGGCCAGTAAGCCATCTCACTGGCACCTGGGTTTCATCCTGACAGAGGTGAACACAGCGTGCCATAGTGATATCTGCTGACCTTGATCTACAGCAGCAAAACTTAGAATATCTAAGCCCTGGCAACGACCCAGGTTCTACCAGCAGATGAATGAGTAAGCCAGGGCAGGATACATGCACAGAGGAACACCACTCTTCCAATTTCTAACGAAATCCAAGCTCATTCCCCTTGACATAAAATGACACAACTTCCCTTTTGCTGAGGTACCCCCCACTTATGTACCAGGGAGAAAATAGCAACTGCTGTCTGGCTCACAAATCTTATCAAGCAACCCCATCTTCTGTGCATCCTCTGGTCTGCCTTACGATCTCTGGGAGCCCCTCTACCCTCTGTTCCTCCCCATTTGCTGCTCTTTGTCAAAAATGTGGTCTCTAGGCACCTGAATCTCACTGACTCTTTCTGGGCTCATAAAACTATCACCAATTACTGAAAATACATTTGTTCTGTTTGTCTGCTTCTTTATCACTTTAATTCAGGGACCTCAGCCGCTGAGCCTAAGTAGGTGGGAAAGGGGGGTGCGTTTGTTTCTCTTGCTCTGCCCTTGGACGGTAGCAATGACAAAAGGCGCGCACACCTAAGAACTGTGAGTCGTGGTAGCTTTCCCACAAAAGCTGTGCCCAGAAATCCATTCACTAGAAGGGCTGCAAAAATAGCGCAGCAGATCAAAGCACCTGCAGGCAGATACAGGGGCCAGGGTTTGGATGCCCTGGCCTGCTATGCCAACCTATGCCCGGGGCAGGTTGAGGTGGCAGTTGAGACTGGGTGTGGTGGTGTACGCCTGTAATCCCAGCTCTTGGGAGGCTGTAAAGAGGCCTCCCAACAGATCACTACAAGTCTGATCTAGTAGTGAGACCCTGAACCCCCTGTAGATCCTTCCCTAAAAATAGAAAGAAAGGAAGGAAGGAGAAAGAAAGAAAGAAAGAAAGGAAAAAGAAAGAAAGAAAGAAGAAAAAAAAGGAGAAAGAAAGGAAGGAAGGAAGGAGAAAGAAAGAAAGAAAGAAAGAAAGAAAGAAAGAAAGAAAGAAAGAAAGAAAGAAAGAAAGAAAGAAAGAAAGAAGAAAGAAACCTACTCAGGACAGCGTGCCATCTAGGGAGGGTTAGATGCATGGATGTTTCCAATCCCCAGTGAGCATGAGAAGAAGGGATTAATCCTGCACCTCTTTGCATGCATGATAAATCAGCAAGGAGCCATGTGCTGGTCTTAGAAACAAGGAAATACTGCAAGTGGGCTGCACTCTTCAGAGAAGCCGAGTGCTTCAGACAAAAGGGGAGCCCCATGCCTGCGCAGAATCTTTCCTATGGGCCTTCTACTTCATGTTTGCAGAAAGACGGGAGGCAAGACACAGAGAAAGCCCCCGCGATTCGCGCAGAGTGTGAGAGGGCTGCTGCTAAGGTGAGAAAGAAGCCCTAAGGCCTGCTGGGGGCTGTCCTCAGGGACGGCAAAGCCCTGTCCTCGGAGGAGAAGGCAGCATATTCTACCAGCCCAAGGACACTGGCTAAAGACTGCTTAATATTTCCAGACAAGCGACAGATGAAAATCGCTCTCTACTTACGGGCCGTGGCTGGTTGCCGTTCTGAGCCTGGGATTCTGCTCTGTTACCTATGCGACTCGGCCACCCTTCTAGGAGGAGCGGTAAACTCCTCCACAAGCGCCACGGGAGAAAGGCAGGTGTGGGTGCTCATCCGACAGGCAGGAAAGCTGGAACTTGGTATACATATCTGGGCTCCCCAGGACACCTATACTGCTGAGGCTGGGCCAAAAGAAAAAGAAAAGTCTAACAGCTGTCCCCCACCTGCTGGCTTAGCAAGTGCCAACTAGCAAACCGCGATCATAAGCAATGGAAAGACAGAGCCCGGCAGGCTGAATCACACATGCCAAGAACACCCTTGGGGCCCCATGAGCTTGAGGTCTTGCAAGAGAGCCAATGCTGTAGTTCACGGGCACAATTTCCAGCCCAGTCTGCGCTGACTTCTCCCTGGAAGATCCGGTTCCCACTCATGATTTATCTCAGTCTCTTCATAGGTACCTGTGCTGTGTAGATTTCAGGAAGAAGTTGGGACACTAAAAACAAAAACAAAAACAAACAAACCTCTCACAAATGAAGACGTAACTTGGTCCAGAATCAACCATGAGCACCAGACTGAAATGAAAACTCACGCGCCGTCCTGCTGGGGAGCTGACGACACCCAGCTCCTCCCAGCCTGCCCCTCGGCACTGGGCATGCGTACAGCTGACTGCTCTTCCTCATCCCCCAGCATGGTAGGCACTGCAAGACACAAGGAAGCTATCCCTTTTTTTTCGCTAGGTCTGGAGAGCCGCGCACAGCAACAGGAGACTTGAGGAAGAAGCACAAGTCCTCTGGAAAAGACTTCGCGAATGCGTGGGATGGCTCCCCTGTCCGATGCACTGAGCCTCTGGGACCTCCCCGTAGCCCATGCTCAGCCTTCGCTGGTTTCTAAAAGAGGAGCACTCTGGCCATCGTTGAGCTGTTAGGCACACAGCGATGCGCAGCCTTCATCCTCTGTAGGAATTGAGTCCGTCCGTCAGTCTACGCATTCCTTCGCTGAGCAGCTGTCTTGAATGGATCGTGAGATATTTAATGTCGTAGCTTTCAGAGCAAGTACGAGGAAATAACATCAAGAGGGCGAGAGGTGGATAATAGGGATTGCGTCCTAAGACATTGTGCTGGGGACGTTAACAAGTAACAAGGGCTTATATCTTCTAACAAGGAGAGCTGAGTTTCCTCAGCTATCTGGGCCTCCATCTCCTTTTTGACCCTGCCCCACCCCTTAGTTTAGCTCCCTGACCTTGCATAGCACACGGAATGAAAGGACACTGCCGGGGCCTGCAGGGACCTGCAGTCCTTCCTCCTGCTGTGGTGAAGGAGGACCACGCCATCCGTATCTCTCGTGAGAGAGTCCGGACCGCATTCCCAGCTCCACCTACCCTCGCCAATTCTGTGAAAGCCCTTCCAGTTGCCTCTTCTTCTCTCAGTTTTATCACTTTTCTTTCCCCATTCACTTGCCGTAATACAGAGCTAAAATAAAATGAATTATTCATCATTTGATGTTTAAGTAGCATATATTCACTGGCTTTAATTAAAAGGTAGAAAAGCTATATTTATTATAGCACTGTAAGAACGCAACTCAGAATTAATTTGATTTCGTTTAGCAGGGCTATAGTTTTCCCTTCAAGAATAAATATCTGTGGAGGACAGGAGTAGCCCCTTCTCTTGACTACACATTTCTTCTGATCCTTTCTTAGGAGAAATAAGTTCTTCTGCAATTGCCCAGAAGAATTACACACCCACTCAAACTGAGTCAAAACTTCACAGACTGACTTTCTGCTTTCTAAGGAAAGAATACGTCCAGAATCTTGTACAATTAGGCGTCCACCTGATGCTTATTTCATATTAGGTCAACATAGCTCAGTGTCATTAGGCCAGAGTCATAGAACCAGCCACATTTGCAGACTGGGCTTTATTACTGAAATTTATAATTATGCAACTATGCAAATCACCATTCAGAATCCAATGCAAAGTCTGGAAATAACATGAGAACGCCAAAGACCACTCATTACTGGATCTGTATAATGCAACAATAGTTTAAAATGATTTCAAAACTGTGTGAGATAAACTCAAATCCTTTGATCTTTAAATCACGTATGCTTGACACTGAAGTATTGCTAAGATTCACGCTCCCTCAGTAGGCGTTGTTCTCCCCTGAGTTATCTCAAACCACTGCCCTTGCTTGCTTGTGTGCTACGCGTAACTCCTCACAGAGTTGAATGGGTAAGATCTGCAAGGCGTGAGCACACACTCATTCTGGCGTTTCGTTTGGTTTGCGGGACCGAGTATTGAACTCGGGTCTTTGCATTTGCCAGGCAAAGGCTCGTTCTATCGAGCTGTTTCCCTGTCTCACCCATCATGAAATGAAGAGGAAACAGTGCCTACTGGGGAGGTCTAGGCGTGGGGAGAGAGTAACCAGCTCTGGAGCACAGGTAGCTAGGTGTGTGCTCTGCGCAGGGAGTCTCTTGCTCTGGGCACTGTGCCAGCCAGGATTTTAGTGTGTAGCATCAGGCTTGCCCGTACTAGCATCCTTGCAAGCAGAGATGGCAAGACATGACACATTTAAAGGTCTCAAAAGAACGCCTACCTCGCAGTAAGCACGTGAGTTCTGGAATTTGGGAGCCATACTGAACATGGCATGCTGAAAAAAGCCAATGGCTACTCGTGATACAGTTTTCAGTGTTTTAAATATTTTATTTATTTATTTACTTGGTACAGGGCCTCAATACGCAGCTGTCTCAGCCTCCCCAGTGCTAGGATTACAAGCATGTGCCACCATGCCTGGATTCAGGCAGGCACAGCATGCCCGGGATCCAAGGGCTGGCACAGCATGGAGTACTCAGCATTGAACCTGGCTCCTTGTGCTTCACAGGCAGACACTTAGACTGCTGAGCTATCTTTCCAGCTCATGATATTCATGGTATTCTTTTTTTTTTTTTTTTTTTTTTTTTTTTTTTTTTTTTTTTTTTTTTTTTTTTTTTTTTTTTTTTTTTTTTTTTTTTTTTTTTTTTTTTTTTGTCTTTTTGAGACAGGGTCCTGCTTTGCAGTTCAGGCTGGCCTTGAGCTCACTTTTGTACCCCAGGCTGGTCTCGAACTCGCACCGATCCTCCTGTCTCAGCCCCTTGAGTGCTGGGATTACAGGCATGAGCCACCACGCCTGGCTAGCTCATGATATTCTTTTGAAAGGACTATCTATGCCCCAAATGTTTCTGGCTATATAGAACACAATGCAACCAAGGAGTACGTCTCCTTCCCTCCCTCAGCCTTCTATCTTCCCTCTTCATTTTCTCTCTTTTTAAGGACGTGTCTCTACATAATACCTTTATCTTTCCACAACTACAAGTGTATTTAGGTCTATAGGGTTTCTACATTTCTAATTCTTACATTATTTAACATGGCACAGTAAGTATCGTCCCCTGTGAGTACACAGAGGTCTGTGCGTGGGGATTTTACCCTGGGTCACATCCCTGTCTCCCTTAGATAAAGGGAACGTTGTTTTGACCTCTATGCTACTGTGCAAAGCACTATCCTCGCTACATGAGCAGGAACATGGAAATAGGACCTCACCTTTCACAGGTATCCTGGCCATTAATGTTGTAGACTCTAAAAGATCAGAGAGACTCATGGGGAGTAGGGAGATTTTCTTCCAGGGTTTCAGGTGCCCCACCGGCACAACTCAGCCTTCTGATGTTCAACGTGTCTGAGCATCGAACAAAATGAGGGCTCCAGTTTTTATACACACTGCCGAGGGAGTTGGTCTTGGTGTGGAATTTGTGGGTGGGCAGAAGGGGAACAAAGACAGTCAGTCAGGCTGTGACAGCTTTTGGTCCTGGTGGCCCTGCTTGGTCCTAATAGGATGTTACAGTTACAGGAGGTTATAAGGTTGTACTTATAGGGACAAAAAGTTTCTGCTTTTATCTGCATCAGGAGACAGAACAACAGCTGTAGGGACAGGAGGTTTGAAGAAACTTGCCTTCTCCCTTGGAAATCCTGCTTCATTAAGACTGGATACAGACAGGGGCCCAGTGGCCTGAGATTCCAACAGAAATGGTGGACGATACGTTAATCAAAGACCTACAGAGGCTGTGTTTGGAGCTTTACTCCTTCATCTAGTGAGGTACCCAGTTCCCTTTCTGAGCCCTCCCCTAGTTTGTAGAGCTGATTTATAGGCTGCCAGGCAGCTGTTCGCAGTAAATTTTCTCTGTAGTAAAATAGCTGATCCTATAACTGGCTTGTGCTGTGCATCTGCCCCGAAGCACTGAAGGAAACAAAACACGACTGAAGTCTTCAAGACCTCTGAGGCACGCACAGCTGTGACAGGAGAGAGGATAAATTCACTCCTAACCCCTCCAACGTTTCTCCTGCAAACTTCTTCCGTCCGCTGACATGATGCTAAATGAACTGTGTTTGTGAGTTCTCATTCTCGATGTTGGAAAGCAGTTCTGGCCCTGTTCTAGAGCACAGATGGCTACGAGTGAATGTCTGAGGGCTTGGGGAGGCCCACCCCCTCTGCCCGCTTATTGTTCCTCTCCCAGGTGAGCGACAGCTCTCTCCTGGGGATCGCAGCAATCTGGGGGCACATGTGGAGGATGCCCCAGGGAGGTCTCTTCTCTTCCTTTTCTGTGGATTCTAAAATGGCATACATGCTCAGTGATGTCAGAAAGAACGGGGGCTGTAACCACCACGTGAGTCAGGTGCATGCTACAGCCCGATGCTGACCTTCATGGTGCTGATGGTCAGCGTCTCATTTTCCTTATCAATTTTGTCTCTTTAAACTTTTCCTTTGCTCCCCCTCAACCCTGTGTACAATCTGAATTTGTGACGGGATAGGTTTTCAGGGACACAGTGGGCCTTATTTTAAAGACAGCATTAATGAATAATCCATGCTCCCATCTGCTATGGCCCCATCCAATAGGAATGGGCTGTGAAGCTTTTCTGGGGCGATTCCTGGAAAAGTGCAAAACGAACTTCGCCAAGCTCAAGATTACTCTAGAGCAGGCATGAACACACGGCACCACCGCCCCTTCTTCCTAATAATGATCGCTCCTCCTCGGCAGCGCGTTATAGCCAACATTACACCCAATCAAGTGTGAAAGTGAAAACCATTATGAGCGTGCTCATTGTTGTCAGATACCATTTTATTTAGCAAGAACGTATTTTCCATGAATGATTTAATACAAGGCGACATAAAATATGCATGCGTTTGGAAGTCCAATTACTCAGCCGGAAGACCCTAAGACATCATGGCTTTGTTTGCTTATCTATCCTGCATTTTCCATTTTTATGTCCAGAAAGTCGATTTTCTTTTATCTAGGACAACAGAGGATGCTGTTTACAAAGTTATGTGTGCCAAACACCCGGTCACCTGTAGACTATTTGGTCCAGGTTCCAGTGGGAGATTCACTCATCGCTGTCATAAAATCAACTTCAAACGGTCTCGCAAAGGTGTGTTTAAGCTCTGTCTAGGATGCATCAGAGCTTGATCCAGTACCTGCGGTGTGCAGAGTCCTGTGGGATTCAATGGCCAACAGCTCAGCAAGACCTTGGGTTCACCGAGCATGGCCCTGGGTGCAGAAGGCCTCGCAGAGGAGGCAACTTAATTGCAACAGCACAGTGAAGGGCCGTGTTCTAGGAGCCACAGGTGAACTTTGGACCTCTGTGCCAGTGGCAGAGATCCTGATGCCTAGATGTAGAAAGACCACCCTATGAGGATCTGTCTAGGCCGAAATCCAGGTTGACACAATAAGAAGGAGACTCAGCAGAGTGTTTGGAGGGAGGTCTTCCTCACAAGGATGGAACAGCAGATCAACAGGCCATGGTTCTGCCATGGCCACAGGCTCTCACTCTGCCTCTGACTTCCAGGGGATATCACTTCTGTCCCCATACTTGATGACATCCTGTTTCATGACCTCCCAAAGTTTCGACGCAGTACAGAGTGGCCTCCCCTCCTCCAGAGCTAGTTTCCACCCTTCAACCTTTGACTCCTGAGGGGCCTGGCTACGAGTCCTGCTTCAGGAAGCCTTGCAAGCTTCTGCTTCTTCTGGACGTAGCCTGAGGATGTGGTTAGGTTGGCCTGATGGAAAGAAAGGCATGTAGAGAATATCCTGCCTTCCCTAAAATACATCCTAAATGTGCTCACAACCCGAGGGTAGCAGTCTTGGGCACCAGCCCCAAAGCTAGAGAAAACAACCAACCAGACAAACTACATAAGGTAAGTGAAAAAAAAAAAATCACTAAACCAATTCTAATTAATATCTCTGTGTCTTCCCAGTTGACCAAAAGTCTCAGGACAATCAAAACAATAAATTGAGCGGAGATTTTCAGTGACATAAAATAACTATAAACAGCTTTTATGTAAACTGTATAAATAGGAGACTTTCTCCTTGTATGGCATTATGATGGCAGCAATAAACTGATGCAAAATATACCTTGCCTGTTCATCACCTGACAGAAGATTTCGGAATGATACAAAGGATTCCGTTGTGCAACGCGTAGGTTTTCACCAGCTTTTGATGTTTTTCTTTCCCCTTTGCATGCCTTTTTCCTCTTGGAATCTATTTAAATAAGTTCCTAGACATACTTCCACCAAAAGGAAAATCATCCTCGTCATTACTGTTGTATTTTTGCAGGGTCTCAC
The DNA here is from genome assembly GCA_004027025.1 of Myocastor coypus. NCBI lineage: Eukaryota > Metazoa > Chordata > Mammalia > Rodentia > Myocastoridae > Myocastor > Myocastor coypus. The sequence goes on along the minus strand of PVJA010020897.1, from coordinate 18,133 downwards.
TCTGCAGCTCGGACCTACAGCGATCCTTCTGTCTCAGCCTCCCTAGCACGGGGATTATAGGCATGTGCCACCATGCCCAGACCCAGTCACCAGCTCAGTGTGCCCAAGGGTGGGGCCAGCATGCCATGTGGTGCCAGGGATCAAACCCCGGTCCTCCTCTTGCCTAAGCTAGTGCTTAGCCCGCAGAACTATCTCACTGGCCCTGGAAAAATGTATTTGTAATTTCACACTTGAAGATGCGTTGCAATACTAGGATAATTCACGATGGATTGAAGAGCACACAAAAACGTCGCGTGATTAATTCTAAATTTAATTATAAGGCATGTAAATGTCTCCCATGTCACTTATGCAAACCTAATCCTTAAAAGTTTAGCACACATCCAAGTGCACACACTGCCTCTGCCTCACAGAATGTGGCATCCTGGCCCCAGATTCTGCCCTGCTCACTGATTGATGCAAGCCCAACCAAAGCATTCTTCATTAGCCCAGCAACGCGTATCTCTGTAATTCACAATGTTTTTCTGTTCAGTATTCCCGGCTTCACTCCGGAGCTTAAATTAAGCTCTCCATCACTGAGCTTCTCTTGCAGTTAAATAACCACATTGTTCTTCTGAGGAGCTCAGTCAGGAGCTCCGGATGGCAGGGCTCATTACCCAGCAGAACAAGCCGAGTGGCTGCCACTGGTCAGCAAAGAGCAGCGCTGTTGTTTGTGCCCACCGAGGATCGGAAGCCAGGAGGTGCAGAACCCCGCTTCTGGGTCTCAGTTCGCTGCACCTATCAAGCTGGTGACACCAATTAAAGTCAGATTTGTCTCTGAGCTGTGGCTCGCCCCTTATTTTCCCATTCCAGCTTCTTTCCAGATCGGAGAAGCAGCTTGGCTTCTCCTGATGATAAACAGTAGCAGAGTGAATTTGCAGCCAACACCGAGTCTCTTTTGATCATGACTGAAAGCGTGTTCTGCATGCTTTTCTCACGAGGGTGACTGTGGAAGATCTTTGGGGAGGGAGGCAGGAACTGGGGTGACTTCCATGGGGACCGCTTGGTCTGGCAGGAATGAGAGATCACTGTTCCCCGGTTCCATATGGGCCCTGGGATGGGTCTGCTGCAGGGACATCTGGTTTACCACCATGGCGGCCCTTCTCCTTGACCACGTACAGCGATCCCAGAGGTGGCCAGGATGACAGATGCTTAAGGGGATGGAAGGGAGGAGATGCAGAACAGAAAATCCCATCTGCTTCGGAGAGTTCTGCTGGGAAATGCAGGTGCCACTCCTCACAGAGGGCAGAAACACTCCTTTACACTTCGATATGCAGACTTGATGGCAGCAAATTTATTAAGAAATAAGTTTCATTAATTTTTTAATTATATCACAGAATCTGAGAAGCACCCTCATGCTCCCTGGAGGAAAAATTACCCAGCAGAGAACTGAATGTGAAATACAGAAACAGTTATGTTAGTAGAAGGTAAAGAATCCATGGATGAAAACGTCAGTGGTCAAATTACACTCGACCACCTTAGCCAACCAATCCAGCACTACACAGCGTCTGACTCTACCTCAAGGTCAAAACAGTGAACACCCAGGGTCAGTGCTGGGCATCAGCAGCACGGGCATGGTGCAATTCATGACACAAGCCTTAAAGAATGGGGCCAGCAAGCTAGCTTAGTGGGCTAAGCACCTGCTTAGGCAAGCACAGGGACTGGAGTTTGATCCCCAGAGCCACATGCTGCACCAGGCACACTGAGCTGGCCACCAGGAGCAGACGTGGTGATGCACACCTGTCATCTCCGCTGTGGGGAGGCTGAAACAGGAGGATCACTACGGGTCCGAGGTGCATAGTGAGACCCTATACTAAATACATAAAGAAAAAAAAAAAACACTTAAAGAATGGCTTCAGAACGTGGCAAGAAAGAAGGGATAAGTGTGCTCAGTGGGAGGGAGGGCAAGATAATTTTGACGTTAAAGCCAACATGTCTTTTACTGCAATATGTTTTAAATTTCATCACGTACTTTGATCATGTCCTGTACTTTTCTATTAAAAAGTGCCTCTTTAAAACCAAGGGTGCTGACTCCTCACCCTGTGGGTGTGTCTGGGAATCCTTCTTGCCCGGCTGCCATCTATCAGGGGACATCAATCCTGGCCTCCTGCACAGAGAGGTGAGAGAGCACGTAGCTTGTGTGGGGCCCTGGAAAGTGAGCATGGCTCACACACGTGAACTCAAGGAAGATGCCATGCTTCCTCTTGCCATGGCTGCCACGAGGACCAGCTAGGTGGAACTATATCAGCAAGGCCCCTGAAAGGGACAGGCGCAGAGCAAAGCTGCACCCTCTTACAGTGGGCCTGCTGGAAGGAAAACAAACAGCACATTGAGATTCTAGACATACAGGCAGCTACAGCACAGCGTGGCTCACCCTCACTGACACAGTGCATAAATTGGAAAAGATGAGAGATCCATAATTCCTCCTCCCAGAAGAGAGCATCATTCCCATGGAGTCTTCAATGCTTCTATAGCCCTTCTCTTTCCTTTAACCCTTTGGATTTCCTGTTAGTTACTATCCATATAAAAATGCATCATGCTTCAGATACATACCTGTTTTACTCAAGTGTCAATAGAAAATAAAGCTTTGGATACGGGCGCAGTTAGATCACACACAGACGCATAGACACTGTATCAATAGGCACAGAGAGAATTGCTGTATGCACTTCCCAATTCTTAGCCCCTGGCCACGTGCCTTGCTTTGCACCTATTGGCCCCCAGTGTATCCTTCTTGAATTTGAATAAGAAGAGGGGCTGCTTATGCATTCATGAGTGCGGGTTTCCTCCAGGGGAGGGAAACCCTCCCTGGTCTCCCTTCCTTCCCAGCCCGCGGCCTGCTGACCCTGGAGACTTACTTGTGATTGATGAATATTTATGAAGCTGCCTCTTCAATTAAAATATAAATGTTCTCAGTTAAATTAATGGAGTGAAGGAAAGAGACTCGCTTGCATTTCGGAAGATAACAAATGAGGGGCAGAGGCTGTCTTTGCCCAGAGCACAGAAAACAATTCAAGAGTTACAGATTTAAGGAGGGAAAGTACTTGACAGAACTTCTAAACCAACAGCTTTGGAAAATAGGTTTGTTCCTCTTGACTCTCTGGCCCAAATCATCAGGGAGGAAGACCGGGCTGAACGTTGACACCCACAATGCAGAGTGCTGCCGTGCCAAGCGCCAGGAGCACACAGCTCATGGGCACATAAGGGGTCGCTTTTGTTGGCAGTGAATTCCCGAAAGCACGTGAGGCACAGAGAGCCCCATCAGTCATCCTCAGCCGCCAAGGTACGGTCTCACCTTCTAATTGCATTTCTGCTAACTCTCCCCTTCCCTCTCTGTCGATGATGGCTAGGCGTTCGGTGGAATTCATGAGAGACGACCAGCCCAGTGGCTCTCAAAGGCCTGTTTTGCTTTGACTATTACTGCCATTGTTTTGGGGTTAAATCTAATTTCATGTTGAACAGGATGAATCTGCAAATATGTGGAACTCAGTGAAGAAGCAAGATCCCGTCAGCGAGGCTCGCAGGCGGGCGTGGAACTTGAGCTGCTTCACTTGGGTGTCTCATTAAGTGAAGGTGGGGCTAGCATAGAGCCAAGCTCCCGGCAGCAAGGGTGAGGCGCATGTGCACCACAGCTAGGGAACCTCTACGTGTGCCCTGGCCCAGTGACACCGCTGTCGTCAGGACTCAACTTGGGCAAGCAAAACAACAAGGAAAGGTTTGACTTTCTCAAATTCCTCAATCTCATAAAAAGATCTCGCATCTCAAAGCCTCCTGGGCTCCCACTCCACAGTCGAGGCACATCCAGCCCTGGGAAGAAGCGGATGCAGAAAATGTCCATTGTTGGAATTAAGTCCTCAGGCAGGCACTGAGGAAGCAGCTCAGAGGTGGGCAAGCAAATGCCACGTGGGTGGCTAGGCCACTCTCTGTAGACCCAGGGTGACACTCAAGACACTTCAAGCCTTTGAAGGAATTAGAAGGTGGCCAGGGGTGATGGTACAAGCTCCATAAGCAACATGCTAGCTTCTCCTAGTTCCTCTGCAGAAGCCTTAGCAATCCTTACTTCCTGAGAATCCCTCTACACTCAGGAGAATTTTGGTGTGCATAATAAATTATAACAGCCCACTAATTACAGGCCTTTTGAGGAAGAGCTAAGTACCCAGGTGGGGAGAGGTGGTGCTGTCCTTGGTGCTGCCCAGAGCCGTTCTCAGTTCTGCTTCCTGCTAGTCCTAGCTTTCAGTGATTCTTTTGTCCCAGAGGATCCCAAAGCAACACCCTGAGTAGAGCTCGTCATGCGAGGTCTAACAGGAATATTTTCTCATTTTAAGAAACAGCAGAGGGCCTGGCAGGATGGTTCAGTGATCTAATGCACCTGCTTGGGAAAGCTTGGGCGGCTTCAAGGACCGTGGTTCGATCCCGGCACCACATGCTGCACCAGCCGTGCCCTCGGGGTGGGCTGAGCCGGCCATAGAATGAGTGAATAAATAAAGGTTCTGAAACAAGAAAAAAAATAAATAAAATTTAAAAAAAAAAGAAACAGCAGAAAAGTTTAACGGAGTGGGTTCGGAGTTTTTCCACAGATTTCAGGCACATTTGTTCTACCTTCACCATTTTAACCAAAATCTTGTAGTTTTGATTACCACGTTCATGATTTTGGGAACATTTTCCTGATACTTCAGTCCAGATCATACGGTGTTCAGTGTAGTCTCACGTGCATATATAAGATACTAACTAAGCAACAGACAAAACATACAGTGCCTGCTCTTAAAAGTAGGGGGTCAGGGGAGGTCTCTCGCAGGACCTGGTATTAGGGAGGGGATCTGACTGAGATTTGCCCAGTAGCTCACTGAGCAGAAGAGAAGAAGCACCTCGTTGCTTGCCAAGGTCGTAGATAGATCCAGGAGCTGAGCTCTTGGGAAGTCTCATCTGTCGCGCCTTGACGCTACCTCACCCTTCCTCCACAGCCCTCCAGCCTGCTGTACTCAGGAGTCCTAGGGAAGGATCGTCCTGCGTGATCAGACTTCCCTCAGCTCTGAGGTCCTTGGATCCCGGATGCTGGAACTGGAGAAAGTGTTCAAAAGTACAGAGAGACACATGAAGACAGGAATTCACAGTAAGCTTTCTTGAAGACAGAGGAGAAAGTCGTGAACTGAGGGTTCAGGGAGCAGGACCCACCCTTGCAGGTCACCGCCCCAGTACCCTTCTTCTTCTAAGCCGGCTTTACCTGCTAACTACGAGTCAGCTCTCTCATTCCCTTCATTTGATCTCCTTTCATAAACGCGCCCACAAGTCCCCAACCTCTCCATCCTCACCCTAAGCCATAACACATAATACATAAGCATGTACAAAAGGACCCAAAGAATTTTGTTAAAATAGCACCTGTTAGAAATGCAGAAGAAAGTTAACATACGAGCACTGGGAGTGCTGGAGGTTTGAATTTTGTCCTCTGTAAGTCCCTGAAAATAAAGGTATCATTGAGTTGGAATGCTTGACGGGAGGGACTCCTCTGTGAATTGTAGGGTGTCTGACAGTACTCAGGAGGGCTCCGGGCAGCAGACCTCCACAGCACACCTTCAGTGAGGGGAAGCGACGTGCCAGCACACACCACGAGTATCACCTGGGACAACGTCATTCCAATTAGACACCAAAACACAGAGCTGGAAATTTCAGGTTCCCTTTCAATTTAAAAACAGAATTACTGGGCCCTGCGGGATGGCTCAGTTGTCTAAAGCGCCTGCTTGGGGAAGCTCGGGCGGCTTCAGGGACTGCGGTTCGATCCCCGGCACCACATGCAGCACCAGCCCTGCCCTCGGGGTGGGCTGAGCCAGCCATAAAAATGAGTGAATAAACAAAGAAAGGCTCTGAAACAAGAAAAAAAAAATAAATAAAAACGGAATTACTGTACAATCCACCAACTTCACTTCTGAGTCTCCTCTCAGCTGTGATTTGTATGAATGTCTTCTTCCGGGACATTTTCACTGCTGAGATTGTGGAGGTTCACCTTGGGCTTTTGAATGTTTCACTGTGTATTGGGTGGGAGCCCTTGAGAACATGGTGACTCTGCCATGCAGGGGAGGGGGGACTTGAGTCACTCACAGGAAAAGGGATGCACCTCGAGATTGTAACGTTAAGAGACATGAACCACACACACGACCTGAAACTGTGTGGTGGGAAACTCAAAATATACATCAAGCATAAGATAAAAGATAGGTAATAAGAATTGAGGAAGGGGATGGAGGACTGGAGGGGGACGGGGAGGGGTGTAAAGGGTTTAGGGTACATCAGGCGCAGGTACCAATCTGCACAGGAAGTGTAAGCATGAAGCTCTGCAAACCTGTACCATTGACAATGAAAGAAAACTAAAGTAGGACACAGTTTTCTGAAGCTGTAGTTTAAGGTGGGGCTGGAAGTGTTTCCCACCAAGCTCCTGGCAATGTCTTGCTGGTGGCCTTGGGATCCCATGGAGAGGGGCCAGAACGCAGCAGCACATGTGCTTTATTTCCAGGGCCACACGACTCTGCAAGGGGCAGTGAGCGTGCTACTGTCGGGCTGAAAACCACAACCGGATCCGATGATAACGCCTGCTGTGGGCACAGAAAGGAAGCCAGTGTCATAAGCCCTATGTATTTACCATTTTTTAGTCTTCTAGTTAGGGCTTGGTATATAGCTCCATGGCTTAAGCACCTGCCTGGCAAGCACAAGGTCCTGAGTTAGAGATCTGTTATGAAAAAATTAATAATAATAATAATAATAATAATAATAATAACAATTTCCCAGTTCAATCAGAATTGGCACCCAGTTCATTCTTTGAGTTACAAAACTTCAAATGGGTACAAATGTGAAAAACATAGCATTCTTTTTATATTAAAAGTACTTTCTAATATTCTAAGATTTAGTTCACAGAGGAACCGCAAACTTTAAAAGTAAAAGCTAACTCTGAGAGTTCATGGGTCCCAGTTCCTGATGTCTAGAAGTTTCTCTGTAGGTTAGCAGGTGTCTTTCATTTAATATGTGCATTTAATAATCCATTAATTAAAGGCCAGTCAGACAGCTTAGCAGACTAACGTGCCTGCTTAGGCAGAGCATAGGGACCAAGATTCGATCCCCGGTGTGCTGTGCTGGACTCACCCTCGGGGCATGCTGACACTTGGATTGAGAGTAGGTATGTGGCATATGCCAGTAATGCCAGTGCTTGGGAGGCTGAGTACTGGAAGGTCACCGCGTGCCAGATCTGTGTAGTGACACCCTGTAAATCCTGTACTTAAAAAAAAAAAAAAAAAAAAAAAAAATCCATAAGCTAGTTGGTATGCATTAGTACGGTGTTATGGTCTATGTGTAGTTGTCCCCCGAAAGTCTCATGCAAGTCATGGGGTAGATGTGACTGGAGGAACAGCTAGTGACTTGAGGGGTGGGGCCACAGGACCAGGGGCGGGGCTACAGGGGCGGGGCCGGATGGGTACAAACACTTAAAACTGCCAGCTTGTGTGGTCCCCCAGTGAGCAGCCTGTGTGAAGTGTGGACAGGGTCACCCCGGACACGCGACACCCCAGCCTCTCCTCCAGACACTACAGAGCAGGAGCAGTGTCTTCAAACAGCCCGTAACTGAGCTGCATAAACCTTTTCTTCCTTCCTTCATTTTGGGTGGATGGTATTCTTTCCAGCAACGAGAGAAGAGACACATGGCGTGCACCTCTCCCGGGGCGCTTCCCAGCCTTCCCCTCTCGCTCTCCTGTCCCGCTTCCCCTAGCCCAGAGCCTGGCCCCACGGCTACACAGCCTGTCTTCTTGTTTCCTACCACCACTCTCTTCTTTTGCTCTTTAAATTGCTTATGTTTCAGGTTTCTCACGGAAGAGAAAACAGGATGTTGAACCTTCTGTGGTAGATGCATCTTGTTTAGCACTGCAATCTCAAGATGCATCCGTTTTCTTACAAATAACTCAAATTTGCCCTTCACAGCACAGCACTGCAGATGCACAGATTGAGGGGCAGAGCCAGGGTCCCAAAGTCCTTGCGTTACGGAGGAGGAGAATCATGCTGCGATGCTGTGTGTGCCCCCACTCAACTCTACATATCCTCTTCCGGTTGCCTCAGCTGCGCTCACACAACAGCTCCAACTCGGTCCTGCTTTCTTTCCTCCTTCGTACTGGAGAATTTAAATTTGCGTTGCCTTTGTAACCACCCCATTTCTTTTCCCTAAGATGATGCCATGTTACAAAGGCCCAGCCAGTGGCATTTAAGAAAACAACTTCTGAGTCTCCGAGAATTTCCTTAACTTTTTGCAAAGATGCAGAGAGAGATGGAGGACAGAAGGCCCGGCCATACCTGATCCTGGTGATGCGGACACTGCTGAGTGAGATGTGTTACTCAGACTGCTACAGGCTTGTCTGTCACAAGACACCGTCATCCCGCAGGAACAACCCAACAGCCAACGAGCGTTAAGTACTTCAGGACCTTGTCTCCTCTCACCATATATTCATAGTTGGTCATCAAGAGCTGGGCTTATTTTGGGCTCTCAGAACCGTGGGACAGCAGAGCTGCCCTGGTCCTGGATATTGCTCATCCTTCAGTGGGAAGATAAGCCCGCATAGGATTCACCTTGGCTGCAGTCCCTCCTTGGCTGACATAGGGATCACCGGAGCCAGCCAATCACAAGGAGGCAGGAAGTGATGGAAGGAAGCTCTGTGTACTTGGAAGGAATCTGGAACCATCAGACAGGAAAACGGAGAGATGCGCATCTCAGGCAAGCCAGAGACACACCCGCACTCACAGGGGAACCACCCAGCACTTCCAGGCTACCTGCCCTGCAGTCGCCTGATGAGGGAGGTGAAAACGCGCTTTGCTTGAGCCAGGTCAAGTTGCGTATCCCAGGGCGTAGGCTCAAACTCCTCTCTATCACACATGCGCTGCAGCCGAGGAGCTTGCTGGCTGCCTTCATGCATGATATCACAAATCTCTTTGCACCTCAAATAGTTTTTAAAAATAATTTTCTATTCATTTTAATGAGAAAAAGTAGCAATGAAATAGTTGTGGAGCAGGTTAGTAGGACAGTTATAATAATTAATACATTGCATACTGTTATACTGTTGTCTTTGTAGTGGTTGTTCAGAAGATGCAGACATATCTTGTCTAAACCATATTAGTACAAATCTTTCTTCCCTTGGAACTAAAGAAAGTAGCTTTGTATGTATCCTAACTATTTTATATATATATATATTCTTTTTTCACTACAAAATGGTCCTTTATTTACATTCCCCTTCTTTGTTTTGTTTTGTCACAGATGGGTGTTGCATTGCTGTGGGAGAAGGTATATTTGGAAAAGTCTTTAAAGGACCTTTTCATACTTGATGCCAGAACAAGATTGTAAGTACTTGCATTCAGCAAAATAACCCAATATAGCCAGTCCCTTACTTAGTGATGCAGAATAATTTAAATAAACTTGTCAGCAATTCTTGAAAGACTTCACAAATTTGGCCACCACATTTCCTGCATGCCCAGTATGCTGAGTTTCATGTGCCTCAATCCTGGTCTAACTTGAAAACCAAATAGGAAGATTCTCACCATTCTTGATAATAGCTGGGATGGAGGATGAAGGGACCCTTAGATTTTCTAGAAATATGTCTTCAATATCATTATATTAATTATATTAATAGAAAAATACATCAACATAGAGATGAGTTTCTTACTACCGTCTCTTAAGGGATACAATGAAAATGACGTAGTTTTTATGTGAGGAATGACGTCATCTTTAGTACCATTAAAACACAACTAAGAATAGGGGTATATTGCAAATTTTCAAGTTTAACTTTGATCACAGATGATTGCGGTCCATACACCATACATACACACATGTACATGGACAAAGCCATATGTAGTAAACACGCATGCCTATATTATGAATTTCTGTTTTCAAATTTTAAATTGGTTTTGTCATGCTGGAGGTTACACCCACGGCCTTCGCCCTGGAATATAGTCCTAGTCATTTCACAATTTTTATTATTTATTTGTTTTTTTTTTTTTTTTACTTTTTTATATATTTTTAGGGAAGGGCTTATAGGGTATTCATGGTCTCATTACTAGATCGGATTCTTGTAATTCACCTGTTCACAGTTTCCCAAGAGCTGGGGTTACAGGTGCAGACCACCATGCCCAGTCTCAATCGCCATCTCATCACTCCCTGAGGGTGCGGCCACCGTGGCAGGCTGGGCATCGAACCCTCAGCCCCTGCACTGAACCCCCGGCTCCCTGTGTTTTTTTTAGCAACAACAAGTTGTTACTAAGTTACCCAAGCCAAGGTTAAACTTGTAACCTTCATGAGTCAGCCTTCCAGAGTTGTAGCGTTACTGACATGTGCCCCTGTACCTAGCTCAGTGTTTACTTACTTCCTCTTAGAGAAAGCTATACCTGGTCTTCATCCCTCTTTACCTATCCTTAGCCCCACAAGGCTGATGCCCCAGCCACTCTGCCAACATCCCTACCTGTGAAGTGGATTCAGGCTGGACACCATAGGAGGACGTCTTTGGGGGAAATAGGGAGACACTGGGTCTCCCCTGTGCAGCTCTCGCGCTGGAGCATTTCTACAGTGGCCCCAGACCTCACAGTGAGGACCAGCTCTCCTCACTCTTCTGTGTCCCTCTCCTGCAGAGCCTGGTGTGGAAGGACCATGCCACTATGGGCCTCCAGGAGCTACAGGTTCCCGGCTGGCAGGCACTCCACACCTGACCTTTTCAAGCTGTCCCTTCACTCATCTGCATTAGTTACTTTCCTGTCAAGAGGGCAAAAGCTCCAACATGCACAGCTGCAGGGAGAGAGGTCAACACAGTCCACAGACCCAGAGATTCTGTCTGCAGTTGGCCGGTTCCTAGGCAGAAGTCACAGGAGAGGGGGTGGTGGCAGAGGACAGCTGCTCACCTGATGCGAGAAAGAGGGGTAGAAAGAGGGAGGGCCCAGGACCAAGCGACCCCAGCCTGGGGCATGCTCATGGCCTCCTCTCCCAACCAGGCCACATCCAAACCTGTGAGACCCAGGGGGAGACACCTCAGCTGAAACCCACAGCATCATCTATCTTAAAGTCACCTCAACTTGCGTATGCCATATGTTTTCTGCTGAGCCCCTTCTGTGCAATTCGTGACTAATTTTCCTAGGCTTTCATCATCCAGTAGCGATGTGGACTGAAAAGTAGCCAAGAATATGGACCTTCTGTCTCTATTCCAATTGACAGGAAGATGAAATTCTGCCTCTCCTGTCTTTACTAAAGGAGCTTTAGAAATCTTACTTTAGAATCACAGTGACTCCGGTCTTCCCTCTAAGGTAGCCAGGAGTGAGTCTATTACTACTGCTTTTATTTCTGCACCAGTCTAGGAACTACGACTCCTGCACCTCAGTCATGTGACCGTGGGACATGTAGGTGCAAGTCCCCTTCGGTGTCCTTTGGCATAAAAATTACATTTCGCAATTCTTGTAGATTCTTGCAGTAGCGGAGCTAAAATTTTGTAAGATATTAAGACATAATTTTCAGGTGATGAAATGCTTTCATCTGAATTATAGAGTTAAATGTCATGGTCTGCATAGAATAAGTCCATATACACCCGATGCGGAGAATGTGGGCTCACTGAATGCACAGGCCTTTGGGGTAGCACTAAGTATTTTCCAAGACAATGGTCAACACCCAACTCTACAGCAAGACCTTGTTTTAGCTTAGCTTTGAGATTTTCTCTTAGGCCATTAATTTGGAGCTAGAACCGAGACAGAAACACGTGTCAAACTGTCATGAGATCCGCAATGGGCTCTTTCCTCTTCAACGACAGTAAGTTTCAGGGCCTTTGCAGATTCACTTGTCTCTCGTACAGAACTTAGCTTTCTTTATGCTAGTAAAGTAGAGCAGACACATGAAGGGACATTCTACCTGTCGCTTTCCACAAATTAGGTTGAGAAAGTGTCAGCAGCATGGTATGGATCACTAGCGCCACGGAGCGGTGTGCAATTCTAGGAGAGGATGGGGCAGAAGGAAAAAGTGCGAGCGGTCATATGAGTGCCCCCCACACAGGCAGAGTGCCCCCGACACAGGCCGAGACGCAGGAGGCGCTCGCATACTACAGAGCAGTGGTGACTGTGGTCCACCGCAGAGTCCTCTGTGCTGTCTGGGTGGCCAGAGGAGAGGGGCTCGAGGGCATCAAACAGAAAGCAGCAGCAGGGACATGGAAACAGGTGTCACCCTGGTTGACAGCCTGCACTGAATACATCCTTTGAGCTATCACCGGGTATCCTCTACATGCATACGGTCACTATTCATTCGTGCAAAGTGTTAAAAGCCATTGAGCAGAAGGAAATGATAAACACCGTGATCCGATCATTACACACAATATAGTTATAAAAAACCACCGCACCGTGCCCCACAGTCAGTAATCTAAAATGAAACTAATAATGTAGGGACAGTCCGGACCTGCTTCGTCTCTGCAGGGCTCTCCTGGCCTGCGAGTCCACTACAGGTTCTTCCTTTGTTCGTGTTTCAGTTCCTTTCATCATGGCTGGGACAAAACCCCCAACGCCCAAAGTTAAAGGAGGAAAGGAGACTTGGGCTCCCAGTTTGTAGAGGTTTCAGTCCGTCGCCAGCTGGCTCCGGGTTAGGACTTCAGGGCACAGGAGGATCACAGGGCAGAAGAGTTCAAGTCACCCAGAAGGCAGCAAAAGCAATCAGGGACCTAAGCAAAGTCCTTCTGCCCCTTTGGTCTATCCAGGCTATTGAGGATGGGCAGCGCTCACCCGCTTAGTCCTAGTGCCCCGATCCTAGCATAGCACCATGGGTCAGTCGCAGGTTGCACAAGTTGGGTCCGGCTGCCTCTGATAAAGCCCCACCTATGACTGCTTGAGGCTTTGGGGGACACGTGGTGACCGGTAGGTGGGAGCCGAGCAAGGTCCGCGAAGAGGAGCTCGGACCCGGCGGCCTCCCAGGGGATCCTCCTGCTTCTCTGCAAACGCCCTCCTTACCAAAGCCCCCTTTTGACACCTTTTTAGACCCACAGAGGGAACCTATTCCATGGAGAAAGCGATTTTTCAAAATTGTATTTTAAAAATAACAGGTAAGACATTAGGAATGAGAAAACAATTTCAAAACAAATTTTTAAAAAGCCAACATGACGGATATTCAGCCGGAGTCGTCATATTACACATTGTTTGCGGTGCGGCTGCCCTGATAGCCGCTCCTGTGGTAGCAGCAGGGCCCAGGGGCTTCATCAGCGTTCTCGGGGCGGCAGTCCTGCTCCGCCTCACACAGCAACCTGCACGAGAGCCGGTCTCAGGACGACGCACAGCACGCTCATCCTGCTCTAATTAGCACCTATAATGATGTGTGTGGCGTTCTCCGACCCCAGAGGCCTGCAGACTTACTGCCGAAGATGCGGGGCTCTAGCGGGGCCCTTCTGCAAGGGCTCTACCGATCTACTTTATCACCGCAGCGAGGCACACTACGCGTGAGGGCTTCTGTCCTCCATCCCGATCCTCTTCCTGGAGAAAAGGGCCACTCTGGGAGACCAGGTGCTCCTGACCATGGTGAGCGTGTGTCCTGGGATGGCTGCGTGTCCCCACAGTGGGAGACGCCGGGGAACTCCACTGCGTGTGTGTCTGAGGCTCGCCGAAACCAGCGGCTTGGTGCATGGTAATCTGAAGGGAAATTTCAAAAGTTTAAGGATCTTGAGACCAAGTTATAAAAGTGCAAGGAAAGGCAGTGAAATACCGATTGACGATCGCGTTCCTGGGGCAACAGAACCGAGAGAGGACTGTCAGCGCCTGTCAACAGGAAGAGTGCAAATTCTTCAGGACCAGGGAACCTGGGGGAGCGGGGCAGGAAGGGAGCTACTTCCGGAGCACAGAAGGAGAGGGCTAGCGTCATCACCGTGGTCTGCACGGTTGTGACGTCACACTGAGCTACGCACGGCGTGCCCACAGGGATGTCAGGGAATAGGGGGCCGCAGAGTGGACACCCTGTACCCCACCCTCTGAATTCCTGCAGGGGGCGCCCTCGCAAAGCCTGCAAGACCAGCAGCCAGAGGGAAGTGAGCTCTGAGGTGCTGCGATCCAGAGACGCCAGGCACAGATTACGGAGCCGGATGAACAGGAACACGTTGGCAGGGCCCACCGAGAGCTGCGCAGATGAAAGCCAGAGGCCAACGTGCTTGTTTCCAGACACCCGCCGTGGTTTGGTCTACTAAGACAAGCTGCAGATTCCTTTTTTAGCGGTACTGTACTCTGAGGAAAACCTGCAGAGTTGGTACCAGGCAGGGAGCTGGAGAAAATTACAGCAGCACAGAGTTCACCACGAAGGAAGAGGCGGGCGTGGGCTGGGCTGTTGGGCTGGAGTGGGTCTGGGAGCCTTGTGCCCCGGGGAGATGAGCAGGAAGGAGACGACCGCCTCCGGGGTCAGCGCACGCTTAGTAATTCAGAGGTAGAATTGCGCCGTCTTCCTCCGTGGATTATTTAGCATCACGTAACCTCTGGGTACGGAGGGACGCTGACTTCAGGGGGTTCGGACAGACGCTCAGCACTCTGCCTCCATGGGGAGAACTGCAAAAGAGGAAAAGTATAAAAAGGAAGAGCCGTGAGTGTCTCCTGGTAGCACTCGGGCTGGCATTCAGGCCAGGAACACTATTAGGGAGCCATCGAGGGAAACGGCCCACAGCCAGAGAAAGCCAGCTGCAAGCCGGAGGCTAAACTCGCATGTGCTTTCTCACCCCTATAATAAACCACAAGGGCCTTACCCGCATAGAAAACGGTGGACATTTGCTTGTACTGAAGAATCCATGCCATCTGAGAATCTACACTGACCCAGTGAACAGACATCCTTGTAAGTATCTCCACTAGAATCTCACAGGAAGTGTGTATGTGTTTGCAGACGCAGTGTCCCAAGGACACAGCTGGAGCCACGAGGACCTCACGATATTCTGGGCCTCTGTGGAATTCAATTCCCCCAAGTGCTCATGGGCTAGGAAGTCCACGAAGCTTCAGGAGTCCTCAGTGGGCTGATGCAGGTGCCCTGACTCGGGGCTTGCTGGCTTCAGACTGCTGGAACCCAGCACAGGATGAAAAAGGAGAAGTGCCTAGGTGACGGGTCCCTGAGGCCACCGCCGAGAAAGGGGCACCGCAGTAGGGGTCAAGAAGGGGTTAGGGCTCGGGTGGAAGCCCCTCTCTCGCATTCAATCTGCAGTTTCAGCTCCGCAAAGGGTCATTCCAACTTCACCTGCGCCCGAGGAGCAGGGAGATGGCTTTCCTTTGAGAAGTTCTTCTTGCTTTGACGAGTCTCCTTGAGGTGACCGCCCCTGTCCTCCCGCGTTCTCACGCTGGAAGCCTGGGGCCATTGTGTTTTCTCCCTCCCGCACCGCACTCAGTGGCTCATTAAAACCTGCCGGCCCAGCCTGCAGTGTGTCACGCCATTACCCTTCCTTCCTTCCTTCCTTCCTTCCTTCCTTCTTTCTTTCTTTCTTTTTCTTTCTTGCTCCTCTCTTGATCTGTCTCTTTCTGTTCTTTCTGTCTCTCTGTGTCTCTTTGCCTCTCTTTCTCTTCCTGTCTCTGTCTATCTGTCTCTGTCTCTGTCTCTCTGTCTCTCTCTCTTCTGTCCCTTTCTCCGTTTGACACAGAGGCTTGTTACGCTGCTAAGTCATCCACGCAGACCTTAAACTTGCGGTACTCCTGCCCCAGCCCAGTACAGACCTGTTACCCATTCACCTGTGTGAGCGCTGAGCTACAGCTGTCAGACACCTAAGGTGAGGCTGCCATTCACATCCACTCGGAAGTGCTTGTGTGGATAAAGGTTGTCACTGCGCTGGGCGCTAGGAGCCGGGCTTCTGCATTTTATGGTACTTACCCATTCGCTATTTTGCGGACTATGGATTGAATCCATGACCTTTGCGGGGAGCTACATCTCAAACTTCTCTGTAATTTTTAGATTTCGGGACAGGGTCTCTCTATGAAGCCCCTCAGGCTGGGCTCCAACGTGTGATGCTTCTGCCTCAGCCTTCCAGACCATTGAGATGACAGGCACATGCCATCACACCGGGCTTGCACCCATCTTTATAACAGACCGCTTAGCATGTTCCTGCTTCACCAGCAATCCACGGTGGCATGGGTTCCATTCGGTGTTGGCTTTCACTAAACTCACCTCAGCAAACCACGAGGAAGGGCAGCGCCTCACCTAAGTGCAGCGGGTGCAGGAGCTCCCGCAGCTTTGTGTGAGCCCCAGCCCCTGAGCACCCGGGAGACTTTAGTTCTACTGCGGACTCGAGCATTGTGATGTCCCCAAGGTTTATAGCAAGACTAGCTCCAGGCGCCCCTAGAACGTTTTCTCCCAGTCTGTTGCTTTATCTGTTAATTCATTGTTCAGGCGCAAAACTTATGAATTTAAGGGTGTACATTTTTCCCATCTGGCCGTGTGTTTGTGTACTCCAGCGCTTGCACTGACTCGTAGTGTTAGGCAAGGGCGATGCTACTGTAACTGCTTATATTAGACACACTTCTAGGGCGGGCCTTCCTGTGGCGGAGCTCCAAGTCAGCCAATCACAGTTTTCTGCTCCTGGGGAAGACAATAGGTCAAACCATGACACAGCTCTGGGCTGCAGCATTCTGTGGAGTTGGCCTCCAGGTCAAAAGCCACAAACCTTTCTGTTTCTTTTCTTAAGGTTCACAAACGCTGTCTTGTTTTAGAGTTCCCAAAGTAGAACATTTCGACATTTTTATTAGAAATGCTGGTGCTTTTGTGGAGGAGCGGGTTTATGGGTGTCATCAGCCCGCAGACACCACTTTGATTTCTGAAATTGACTGCCAATGTACCATAGTCTCTGACCTCCTGGAGGGACCTGGGACGTTTGTCATCTCTGAAAGGTTCCAGCAGGTGTGCGGGCTGACGCGTGCACCTGGAAGCTTCCGTGACTGCAGCTGACCGGGAGCAGCTGCACCCGTCATTGTTCACACCCAGGTTTCCCTGCTTTGCAGCGCTGAGGACAGTTTTGTCATGCAGCTGTGTCGTGCTGTCCATGTGTCACCTGTCACTGAGGATTTGCGTTCACCTTTTGTTAGTTTTTAAGAGTAGCCTACACTGAACAATTGAACATAGCTCATTCTTACAGAGTTTGGGCAGTGGGAACGTCGTGATAAGGGTGATTTTCAAGCTTTTATTTTATTTTATTTTATTTGTTTTTAAGGAACAGAACATATTTGTTGAGGAAAAGAAAAGCTTGAGTCCAAGAGAGGGACAGGAGGGGGGTCCTGAGTCAGTGTTCCCCTCAAGTTTTTATTTTGAAAGACAACTGGTATTCCTTGGCTGTTTTAAAAGACTTTTTAACCCATCATAGGAAACAATTATGTTTCTTCTGATAGCTTTAAAGTTGAATATGCTAAAAAAAAAATAAATAAATAAAGTTGAATATGCTGCCTGTGTCTTGTAATATGAGCAACGACTTTGAAGATTACAATATGCAATGTGCTAATCATTGTTATGCTCTTGCAAGATATTTTCAATGACTATAAACTTTAGCGTTGGTAGTTTTGCTGTTGTTGACAAACTATCTCCTGGCTTGCATGGCTCCCCAGGGGACTTAGACCCGCCCTTCTCTCTACGTGTACTGTTTCCATTTCCTGTGATTCTCTCTCTCTCTCTCTCTCTCTCTATATATATATATATATATATATATATATATATATATATTTTTTTTAATCTTTGCTCCTAGTATTTTGAACACAGGCTGATGGGATACAAGCTTATTTGTGTCTATGTGTCACTCTTTGGGTTCTGTGAAGGTCTCCCACCTGAGGGTTGTCATTTTTTTGCTGTCAATAAGTCACCAGCCACAGCCTCGTGTCGCTTCTCCTGCCTCTCTCCCCCGATTCCCATGAGGATTCTGTAATGTACACATATTTAACACAGTTTGCTGCTGTCGCAGGGTTTTCGAATCGTTCTGTTTAGATTCTTGCATTTATTTTCCCGTGTTGATTTTGTTTCAGATTGTAAAGATGTTGTCACTTAGGTTTGCATGGAGAGATATTTTTCTCTCACTCCTACCAGGATCCTCCTCCAGGGTTTTCCCTCTCCCTATTCCCATCTTTTGCACTTATAGCATTG
>PVJA010020896.1:20613-36453 GCA_004027025.1 Myocastor coypus | reverse complement strand
AAGAAGAAGAAGAAGAAGAAGAAGAAGAAGAAGAAGAAGAAGAAGAAGAAGAAGAAGAAGAAGAAGAAGAAGAAGAAGAAGAAGAAGAGGATGAGGAGGAGAAGGAAGGAGAAGGAGGAGGAGGAGAGGAATAAGAAGGAGAAGGAGAAGAAGTTAAAGGGCCCAGGAAATAGCTCCGTAGAATAAGCACTCACCTGGCAAGCACAAGGTCCTGAGTTCAATCCCCAGTACCGAAAAAAAAAAAAAAAAAAAAAGTTAAAAACTGGCTTGCTTTCTTCAGGTCAGAGACTGATCTAGGTCCATGTCCATCACCATGCGCTAAACTACAATCAAAATGGATCAAAGATCTAAATATTAAAAACGCTGAATCTATCTCACTCCAGAAATAATAGATTTCATGAAAAAAACTACCAATAAATGCTGGTGTGGCTGTGGGGAAAACAACACTTCTCTACTCTTGGTGGCAGTGCAGACTGTTACAAGTAATGGTGAAATCAACAGAGATTCCTCATAAAATTAGGATTAGGGGTTGCCTTCCACCCAGCTGTTCCTCTTCTGGGTATTTTCCCAGAATTAAAAACATCATTCCACAGTGATAGATGTGCACCCATGTTTATAGCAGCACAGTTTGTAATATTTAACTCTTGGAAACAACCAAAATGCCTAGCAACTGAGAAATGGTTATAAAAGATGTGATATTTTTATACAGTGGAGCACTACTCAGCCATAAGGACAAACTTGAGGTTTTCATAGGTAAATAGATGCAACTAGAGGCCATACACCAAATAAGTCTAGAATGTATAAAGATTGTATTGTCTTCCTAGTATTAAAAAATTGAAAGAATAAATGTATACTAGATATTTTGAAAGGGGAAGAAATTGCTCAAAAAATAAGAACAACTAGAATGGAGGAAAGGAGAAAAGAAAAAAGAAAAAAATATGATAATTATAGTACTGATTTCTCTTAGTTTATTGAAAAGCCATGTTTTATGCTTATAGTGTTTATCAAGTTTTCCTACCTATATCTTGTGCTCTGACTTACAATTTGAAGAATACATAATATATTAACCATTTTAATCTATTGTCTTATTTTAAAACTCTGTATCTTTTTGGTTGCTTTTTCTTTTTAAAATAAGAGATAATTAAATTTCACTTGACTGGACACTATAATTTAAGAGTGGACTCTGAATATTTTTTCAAATCAAAAATTGTCAGTTACACTTTATGTCTAGTTGTCCCCCCAAAGCCTCATGCAATCATGGGGCATGGACTTGTAGAGTTTGAGACTGACTCATGATGCATTGTTATTATGTATTTTAGCACTAGTGGAATTATGAGTCTGAGTACTGCTAGGATTATGAGTATGGCCTGAGATGAAGAGCCTGAGACAGAAAGCCTGAATGTAACATAAGAAAGACAGACAGACTTTCTATGTTGCTTTCTGTTGCCCTTGGCTGGTTGGTTGCCTCTGTCACCATTTGTTGCTATTCCACCACCATAAACTGGATGCTCTCTGTCCTGTTCCACTAAGTCTTGAAGCCAGCCAAATATGGACTGAAACCTCCAGTAACTGTAAGCTGAATAAACCTTTCTGTCCTTCAATCTGGGTGTTGGGTATTTGTCCCTGCAACGAGAGAAGAGTAACTAAGACAGTCTCATTAGCTGAAAAGCAAACATAACTCAAAATATAAGGGAACCATTTCTATGTTATGATGCAAATATGTTGAAAGGAAAGTATGTTTAAAGATAATGATCACAAAAAAAAGAGTAAGAAAGCAAATTGTATTTTTTTTTATTTTTTTAAAACAGAAAATTTTAAAACAAAGTATTGCCAGAGATAGAACCATCTACATTGGTAAGTTCAGCAGAAAGACATAACACTGCTAAATGTTTATATGCAGGACAGATGAGCATCAGACATGTGAAGCAAAAGCTGATAAACCATAAAAAAGTAGACAAATGTAGTAATTCATAGAATAAGTCATCAAAAATATGTATATATAAAAGGAGTCAACCAACTTGATCTGTATCCAATGTATAAAATGTACATATCTTTCTAGTGGTATTCTTTTCAACATGTTAAGTAATCATCAAATATAAACTGTGCACTGCTCAATAAATAAAACTCATTGCATTCTAGAATATTTAGTATTACACCAAAGTAATTAAATTACAAGTCAGTAAAATTTAGATACCTATGAAGTTTACAAATATTTGCACATTCATTTTCTGAAAGTCTTATGGACTAAAAAAGAAGTCATGAAAGAATTTAGAAAATATTGTAGTACTTTTAATGAGAATGTAATACATGAACATGTGAGATAATTATAAAAGATAGAATAACTGGCCCTACTAACTCAGATAAGTAAATAAATAAAGCCAATTGTAAATGTAAAAATGACAGATTTAAAAAATATAATTTAACAAAGATCATAATCATGATTCAGTTAATCAATTTAACAAATATAGTCATGATTGAATTAAGAAAAATATTAATTTGGATGATGTAACAAGATACATAGTCTCAAAATATTTCTCCACAAGTTTTGTATGAGTTATAGAGGGAAAAGAAATAATTCTAGTAAGGGCCAGCTAGAGAGCTCAGCAGACTAAAGTGCCTGGTTAGGGAGGTGCAGGGACTGGGGTTTGATCCCTGGTGTTCATACTGGCCATGCCCCTTGGGTGCCCTAAGCCAGCAACTGAGACAGGGCATGGTGGCACATGCCTGTAGTATCAGTGTTTGAGAGGCTGAAAACAGGAGGATCACTGAGTCCAATCAGTGTAGAGAAACCCTGTAAACCCTGTACTAAAATACATTTTAAAAAAAGAAAGAATTCTAGTGAAGGCTGGCAGATACCACATTAATCAAATAATCAAGCCTACTATCAATAATGGAGCAAATCAAAATAATTTGCCACTTTACACATTAGAGTAAGAATACAATATCCCTTCTGAAATAGTCCTACAAAAAAGTGCGTAAAGTGGATCTAAACATGAGTTATTATCCATGGAGTCCAAATTGATGTAGCTTGTACTTTTTAAAAATACCAAGTGCATAAAAAGAGAAAAGACTAAAGAATTCATAAAGTACCCTAATGAAACAACAACTAAATACATCAAGAAAAGAAACTTTTGTGTTATCAAAAAAAGTCAATTAAAAATTAGGTGGTTAGGTGGAAGTAATGTTACAAATGTTAATTTCATGAGATAGATGCTTTGATTATAGTTTCATAAGAAACAAAAAAGTATTGAAAGATGTATTGGCACTATAAATTGGTTCTGAAAATAAGTGACCTTTTGTACTGTATCTAGGTTTTTCCTGAAATTTTGAGATTATTTTAAAGCCACTTACCATCACTCATTTTCACAGCTCTAGGTTCCTTATAGTCCATGCTTTCTGTAGTCCAGGTAGAACTGTGCGGTTTGGAAGTTTATTGCTTTGGTCACAGAACTGTTACTTTAAGTGTTTGTCTTTAGGATGTTATTCTATTTCTGAAAATTCAGGTAATTCTCCTAGCTAATTACTACTGTAGCACAAAAACCACTCGCTTTGATATACACATTGTTGCATAAAAGCCACCCAAGATTGTTTCTTTGGTTCTATGCTGGAGGGCATGAGGATGAGTATGCTTCTTAACATTCTCTTGTTGGCATTTCTCACTATCTTGGCCATTGGCACAGGGCCAGTTGGAATGTCAACCGTGCCATCTGATAATGCTATAAAAAGACCTATAGCTGCTGCTCTCCAGCCATCTGTGCCTTCCCTTGGCATGATACTATTGGGGTAGTTTGTCTTTTATTGGCATGGTTTTTGTAGGGTGGCTTACATCTGTTACTCCTAGGGACTTACTTGGTGATCAAGTTGACATAGAATTACTTCTTTGGCACTGTCTTTATACAGAGGAGTTTTATACCTGCTAATTTCTAAAACAAGATTTATCATTTATTATAGAAATTAAAATTATAAGTTTGGATATTGTCAATATGTACCTTTAGGATTATGTTTATTGAAACTTAGCTTAAACTTTCAAGTTTAAATTTTCTGTATCAGAAGTCTCCATGTAGAAGAATTAACTAATAACTGAAACACACCTCTTTTGTTTTAAAATACTAGATTGCATGTGCATATAAGTCTCTCTCTTGTACCCAATCTTTAGAAATTGTGGAAGATATGTATTTTTTTTAATTTGTAGCTAAAATTTAAAACAAGAGTATTTGCTGGACCACAGGTTGTGAGAATCCACTCAAGACTAAACCAGACAAAATGATGTTGAAGAAAGAAGGCAGATACCAAAATATAAAGGAGGATCACAAAAAGGAGTGGGAAAATGTGCCTGGGCAAGCAAGGACAAGTACTAAGGATGCTACAACAGAGTAGTAGGCTGAGTGGAGAGAAGCCGTATTAAGTAGAGACTGGTTAAACTCTGGGTGTTTTTTGAAAAGTAATTTGAGTATGTTAAAAAATTCAGTATAAGAACAAACAGATAGTGTTATGGAGTGTATTATGTCCTTTTCCTCTGCAATTTATCATGAAGGTCCTTACTCTCACTATGGATAAATTTGGAAGTAGAACCTATCAGGTTATTTTACTTAACATAATGACCTTCACTTCAATTTATTTTCCTACAAGTGATATATGATTTAATTCTTCTGTCTGAATGACAATCCATTGTATGTATACAGCGTACCCTACTTTCTATATCCATTCGTCTGCAGTGTCCCCTGCAAGTCCACCTATCAGGAGGCTTCTCTGCTCTGGAAAGCCAAAGGATTTAAGGTGGAAGCTGAAGAGTCCATGTGAGATGATGATAATGGAGAAAGGTGGAGGAAGTATGATGTCCAAACTGAAGGCAAAGACAAGAGCTCCTCTGAGGAACAAAAGCAAGGCCATCTTTCCCCTTTATATTATCCCAGTGATAAGCTCATCACTGCCCCAGGGTGGTCCTGTACGCCCTAGGGTGTAGAATGCTGAGTCAACTTAGTTAAGCTTCTGAACTTCTCAGTCAGTGAGCCATTACAACTGCATTTTGGGGGAAGTTTTGTGTGCTGACAAAAAGAATAGATATTCTCCAGCTGTTGAGTAAAATACTCTGTAGACACCTGTTAAGTCTATTTGATCTATAGTATAATTTAATAGTATTTCCTTGTTGATATTTCTAATCTGAAATATGTCTCTTGGTGGTATATCATTATATCTTCTTGATAGATTGTTCCATTTATTAATATGTAATAACCTGAGCTGGGCGTGTTGGCGTACGCCTGTAATCCCAGCACTTGGGAGGCTGAGGCAGGAGGATCAGTGCAAGTTCGAGACCAGCTACAAAAGTGAGCTCAAGGCCAGCCTGAACTGCATAGCGAGACCCTGCCTCAAAAAGACAAAAAAAAAAAAAAAAAAAAAAAAAAAAAAAATGTAGTAACCTTCCTAAATCACTTTTGACTTGATTTTGGCTTAGAGATTGTCTCAGCTCCTTTTCTGTCATTTCTAGGACAAATATCCGACACCCAAATTAACAGAAGGAAAATGTTTATTTAGCTCACATGTCATGGGTTTCAGTCCGTACTCAAGGGGCTCCAAGGCAGAGTGCCACATGGCAAGGGGCAGCAGTTCATGGCAGTGGAAAACATTAAACCGGCAAGCACAAAAAGGCAGGAGCATGGCAGCAGTGGCTGCAGCTGCAGGGGGAGAATAAGCCTCTCTCTCTTCCAGGGTATCTGCCCCAGGGATGGTGTAGCACTCACACCCATAATCCCAGCATTGGGTCATGAATTAATCACAACCTCTAGATTGAAGTCTGCCCCATGGCTGAATGAGGCTTTGGAGGGACAACTAGACACAAACCCTAACAGTGTTTATTTTGCTGGAAATAATTAGAGCTATTCCAGATTGATTTCACATCACGTTTGATTGGATTATTCTTCATCCTTTCACTTACAGTGAGGTGAGTTTCCTGCAAGCAGGACACAGCTGAGTATTGTTTTTTTGTTTTTATTTTTTAAAGAGAGTACAAGGGCTGGCCAGATAGCTCAACCGATTAAAACACCTGCTTAGGGAGACTTGGGGACTGGGGTTTGATCCCCAGTGTGCCATGCCAGCCCTGCTCCTGGGGCCTACTGAGACAGTGATTGAGACTAGGCATGGTAGTATGTGCCCATAATCTAAGTGCTTGGGGGGCTGAAAACAGGAGGATCCCTAGGAATCTGATCTGTGTAGTGAGACCCTGTAGAACCTGTACTAAATACACAAAAGTAATTTTAAAAAGAGTACAAATTAGAATTAAAACAAAAGATTACAAGTGATACAAAATTTCACTTAACAAAGTAATATGAATTTCACAATGTTTGTTGTAATACAGTAGTCTCCCAACCAGTTATTCATATTATCAGATATATGCATGTAAAATTGGAATAAAGAAGAAAAGAAAGAAATGTATAAGAAAATAAGAAAAGAAAAAGTACAAACAATTGGAAAAAAGGAGACAAAACAAATTAACGCACTAACTGCTTCTTTCCACGGACCAACAAAAATGCACAGTACAGTTGTCCAAACCATCCTGCTTACATACATAGATACATCTTTTTACCCCACTCCCTCTCTTGTCCTTCTCCTCAACTCAGTAAGTCCTTTTGAATAAGTTTGTTCCCTTTTCCCAGTATCCGCTGTACCCTTCAGATTCCATTTCTCTTTTGGGTTCTCATACTAAGGAGAGAGACAATACAATGCACATATGAGTCTGATTCATTTCATGTAAGGGTATGTTCTCTAGTTGTATCAAATTACCAACAGAAGATTTAAATTTATCCTGTTTTATAATTGAATAATACATTATTGTGTAAAATGCCACATCTTCTTTTTCTATTCTTCAGTTGATGGGCATCTGGGTTGTTTCCAGGACTTAACTATGACAAATTGCATTGCTATAAATATGGGTGCACATATATCGGTGTGGTATGAACTTTTCAGTTCTTCTGGAAAAATACCCAGGAGGAGAATAGCTGGCTTGAATGAGACCATCAATCCTAGCTTTTGAAGGAATCTTCACACTGATTTCCATAGTGGTTGTGCCAGTCTGCACTCCCACCAACAGTGCAGAAGGGTTTCTTTTTCCCCACAGCTTCTCCAGCATTTGTTATTAGCTGAATTCTTAATGTTATCCGTTCTTTCTGGGGTGAGATGAAATCTCAGTATTGTTTTAATTTGCATTTCTCAAATGACAATGATGCAAACATGAAATAAATATACACTTCTCAGAGAAAGAAATACAAATGGCAAGTAAATATATGAGTGGGTTTTTTGTTTGTTTATTTGTTTTAATCCAGTTAGCTAGTGTCCATGTTTTAATTGGAGAATTCAAACTGTTTTTATTCAGGGTTATTACTGAAGTGTTATTAGTTCTTGTCATTGTATTGTTTTTCTCCTGGTTATTTTGAATTATCTGTGTTCAATTTCTCTCCCTTATTCACTTTATAATTTTGATAGCTTAACCATTCTTATTTTTCCAAACATTTGAT
Source organism: Myocastor coypus (assembly GCA_004027025.1). Taxonomy (NCBI): domain Eukaryota; kingdom Metazoa; phylum Chordata; class Mammalia; order Rodentia; family Myocastoridae; genus Myocastor; species Myocastor coypus. Next base: position 28,945 of record PVJA010020896.1, on the reverse strand, counting down.
TGTCTACTCTTCAGTAAGAGCTATTCTCTCATGAGCTCTCATGATTGTGCTTGTTTTGTTAGCTTTTCTGTGAGCAGGAGTCATTGATAGAGTTTCTATAAAGCTGGTTGTCAAAAGTTTCTTTAGTTTTGTAAAATTTTTATTTAACCTTCAATGCTAAAGGTTAACTTTGCTGGATATAGTAATCTTTGTTGGCACTTTTTTTCAGAGCTTGAAATGTGTCTCTCCATCCCCTCCTGGCCTTTACCTTCTACTAAGAAACCTGCAGTTGTTCTGATTGATTGCCTTTCTTGTAGCCTTCCATATATTTTCCTTGATCTATATTTTGGCAGTTTATAGTGTGATATGGAAAGGTTCTTTTCTTGTCATGTCTGTTTTGATTCTAATGTATGCTATACCTTGATGTCCGTACCTTTCCCAAGATTTTATTTCTGCTATTATTTTACTACATAGGTTTTCTATGCCTTTAACCTATGTGTCTTGGCCTTTTTGTATAAGCTAATTATTGAGAGGTTTGGTCATGTGTGTTTTATGTACCTTGTATGTTCTGTTCATAATTTATTTTTCTTCAATATTGTCTGAATGTGGTAATTCAACATTGGCTTGGTATATATAATAATAATAAGCCCTGGTATTATTTCTTCTGCCTATTAGTGAAGCATTCAACTGAGGCTGTTATTTTTATTTATTGAGTTTTCATTCTCAGGGTTTCTGTTTGGTTATTTTTCAGAATGTCTATTTTTTTTACTGAATTGCTCTTTCATATTCTGCACTGTCCCCTTTAATTCACTCAGATATCAATTTGTATCTTCTTTTATTTTTTTATTTTTATTTTATTTTATTCATTTATTTATTCTTTTGCGGAGCTGGGGTTCGAACTCATGAACTAGCACTTGCCAGGCAGGCACTTCTTTTAAATTACTGATCATTTGTAAAATCAGCCTTTAAATTATTTGTCAAACATTTCAGGATTTAGTATTTATTTACTTTTGAAGCTATCCTGACACCTCGTTGTTGTATTTGTTGTTGTTGTTTCTTTGTGAAATTTGCATATCTTTTGGGATGGATATTTCTTCTACTTTTATGTGAAAGTCTTCTTAGTGAACATCTTTCTTTTGATGACTCAATTCCAGATACTGCTTAGAGGAGAAAATAAACTACAGAAATGATGACTACACAAAAATAGCCAGATGTACAAATATAAAAAAAACAATTAGAACCACAGATTATTCCTTTGAAATGTACATAGGGGCTCTCATGATTGTACCATTTTCTTTTATATATTATTATATATACCAAGCACCTCTGACCTTGGGAAAGAACTTCTGGCCCCTGTGTCTGCCTAAGTAGGCGCTTTAATCTACTGAACTATTTGGCCTGCCCTTAAATGGCTATACTAATTTAAATAACCACAAAATATCAGGTGTTTCTTTATATCCTTATTGATTCTTGCTATGATTTTTTTTTTTTTTTTTTTTTTTTTTTTTTTTTTTTTTTTTTTTTTTTTTTTTTTTTTTTTTTTTTTTTTTTTTTTTTTTTTTTTTTTTTTTTTTGTGGGACCAGGGTTCAAACTCATGACCTTGCACTTGCCAGGAAGGCACTTGTGCCACGGAGCTATCTCCCCAGCCTGATTATTTTTTGATAGTTGCTATTTTAAACACATGTACAGTGCTATCTTATAATTTAATTTTTCCTAACAATTACATTAAGCTTTTATTGATGTATTTATTGCCCACTCTTATCTCCTTTTGGAAATGTGCATTCAGATCCTTTGACTATTTTAAAATCAGTTACCTTCTTGCTACTGAGTTGAGAGTCTTACATTTTTTATGATTTTACAATTATATGCTTTGGGGTATTATTTTAATTTTACAAATTATGGGATATATTGCAATAATTCAGTATATGTGTATTGTGTACATTAATCAAGTCAAAGTGGTTAATATTTTCACTACCTTGAATATTTAAAAGTATCAACATGCCATGCTGTCCCCACTTTTGGGGTGTGATGTAACAACGATTGAGAGTGTACATGGTGGCATGTGCCTGTAATGCCAGCCACTGGGAGGTGGAAAACAGGAGAATCACTACGAGTCTGAACTATGTAGTGAGACCCTATAGGTCCTGTAGACCCTGTACTAAATAAAATAAATAAATAGTATCAACCCATAATCCCACACATTTATGGGGTACAGTGTGATATTTCAATACATGTATATAATATCAAAACAGGATAATATTTGGATATTAAGCTCATAGCATATGTATGGCATTCAAATACAGTGATATCTTGGTTTGCAAACTTAATTTGTCTTAAGATTTTGGGGAAGATGCATACATTTGTGCTTGTGTAGGGAAGGTAGTCAGTGTTGTGTGGGCCATCTCACATGAATTTGTAAACAAAAGCATAATTTTGCCAAATGCTAGTTTGAGAATCAAATTGTTTCCAAACAAATATTGTGAACTGAGATATTACTGTACTGCTCACAGTCCATGACATGTTATCATATTTTAATGGTCTCATTTCACTATGAATTTTTAAATTTGATGGAATTCTACTGGTTCGTTGCTGTTTTATTGCATGTTTTTGAAATCTTATCAAAGAAATGACTGCTCAGACCAATGCCATGGAGATTTCCCTATATTTTCTTCTACAGCTCTGCAGTTTGAGAGTTTGCAATGAAGCCTATCTATATGTTTTAAATTAATTTTTATATATGCAGTAATGATCACATTTCATTCTTCTGTATGTAGTTATCCAATTTTCCCAAGATTTTTAGAAACTGTGCTTTATCTATTGTGTGTTCATAGCATCTTTGCCAAATAACTGTTGCCAGAGCTGAAGTTAGTGCTCCATAGTAGAATGCCTGCTTAGCATGGACAAGGTCCTTGCTTTTATACCCCGGCACTATAAAAGTACATTAATTAATTAACAACAGTTGCAAATATGTACATTTATCTTTGGGTTCTGTATTCTGTTCCATTGGCCTTAGTGGCCATTGTTCATATTGTTATCAAGCTGTTTTGGTTATTATACCTTGATAAGATATCTTGAAGTCAAGTAGTGTGATGTTTCCAGCTTTTTTCTTTCCTTTTTTTTGTTTGTTTTTCTTTGCCTTTTTTATTTTCTTATAACTTTTTAAAAACCAATTTTGCATGCTAATATCTGGTATCCAAAACAACTAATTTTCAGACAGCATTATGCAATACAGCATCTATTGTTAAATTGCTATTATTTTGTTTGGTGGAATTGTGTATAATTTCTTCTTTTTTAACTTTTGTATTACTTTTAATAATACAAATATGACAATTTAAAAACACATTAGTAGTACATTTGCAATAATTAATATCACATATTGTTGTCCTCGTAGTAGCTATACAGAGCACAGGGTGTGGATGTGATAAATTTTCTAATCATTATTAGTACAAAAAATTTCTTCTCTTTGAACTAACAGAAAATAGTTGTATACATAACCCAATGTTCCATAATTGCAGTGGGTTACTGGTGAAACTGGAATCTGACAATGTTGGAAGCTATTGATTTAAGCCTTTTACAGATCAAAATACTAATCTAGCTTTACCTTTTATGCCTCATAGTTAAACATTTATGCTGGGTGGTTAAGGGAAAGTTCAAGCAAGACCTGTATAACAAAACATGGAACTTTTGTATCTTCCAAGGTCAGTCAAATCTCCTGAGGATTAACTTTGAAGCCATGAACAGTACTTTGGACAACTCTTGACAGTGTCAGTCATCTGGCTGCATCCCGGCCATTGCTTGACCATTTTGTTCTCTGTGAAAGCATGAGAGAATGTTTTCTCTCTAGGTGACTCTCCTTAGGCACACTGTACACCTTTAATCCCTTACCTCTGTGGCCCCAAAATCTCCTTGAACAGAAAATTTGGGAAACCACTTAGTTATGGAATATTACAGCACAGGTTCTGTTCTGTCCTGAATCCTCACTGACCTTGAAGAGGTAGGGCCAAAATATTGGCTATCCTTGTAGCCCTTCTTTTTCTCTAATTTTTGGTCTGTAAACTTACATTCTTAGCCCTCCAGAAAAAAACCTTAGTGATACTATTACTTTATAACATGGGTAATTGAGCTTAACATTACTTTTTCTCAATATTGAACATCTTAGACTTAACTTGGAGTCAGTATTTTCCATCATTGATATTCTAATAAATCTCTGTAGAATGTGATAAAAGCAGTTACACATTTTTACACAGACATTTAGAAATCTAAGGCTGTACAAAATTATAGCCTGTCAATCCTATGACATTTGCCTAGTCTCTTACTCTCACTTAATACCATTTTTGTTTTCTTGTAAACCAAGAAAGAGAGTATACCAGCAACTCAAATTTACCTAGAGAGAGTATACCAGCAACTAAAATTATATTAAAAGCAGCACACATCTATAAGACCAGAATGACAGGCATTCCAAGCATAATTTTAGTGTTGCCCATTGCTATTGTCGATGTGAAAAGCCTTTTGAAAGTTTAGGACCGTTATCTAATTCATCTTGTGTATGTAAGTGCATAGTTTTCCTGCAGCTATATTTCCTCTCTTTTGTGCTTCCAGTGAGTTCATTGTTTAACCCTTAAGTCTTTGAATTCCATTCGGCTGTGTTATGACTTACCATTTTATTTCTTCTTTTGAGTTCTTACACTACGGAGACTAGACAATATTTACACATGTATGTCTGATTTATTTCACTTATGAATATGTGTTCAAGATACATCCATTTATACATGAAGTCTTCTAGTTTCTTTATAGCTAAGTAATATTCCATTATATAAAAATACTACATCTTTTTCAACCATTCTTGAGATGATGGGCATTTTGACTGTTTCCAAGATTTGGCTATCACAAATTGGGCTTCTATAAACATAGGTGCAAAGATATCACTATGGTATGATGTTTTCAGTTCTTCTAGGAAAATTCCCAGTAGGAAGATAGCTGGATTGAATGGAATTTCCAGTTCTAGTTTCTTAAGAAGCCTGTATACAGCTTTCCATAATGGTTGTACCACTATGCATTCCCAGCAGCAGTGGAGAAGTATCCCTTCTTGCCCACAGCCTCTCCAACTTTTGTTGTTGGTTGATTTCTTTATGATAGTGATTCTTTCTCAGGTGAGATGGTATCTAAGTGTTGTTCTAATTTGCATTTTATGGATGGCTAGCAATGTGTAGCATTTCCTCATATATAGGCTTGTTGAATTTCTTTCTCTGAGAAGTGTGTGTTCATCTCAGATGCCCATTTCTGGATTGGTTCTTTGAATTTTGGGACACTAATGGTTTTTAGTTCTTTATAAATTCTAGATAGAAGACCTTCATCTGAATACTTATTAGTTGAAAGCTTTCAAAATTTGTGGGTTGTCTTTTCACTCTGTTAGTAATTTCTTTTGACATGCAAAAACTTCTTAGCCGGAGGAGGTCCCATTTGTTGATGCTTTCAAATGACAAACATGCGTTTTGATTTCTGTCCATGAATTTTTTGCCTACCCCAATGTCTTCAAGATTTTTTCCCACTTTTTCTTCCGAGAAATTTAGTGTTTCTCTTTTAATATTTAGATCTTTTATCCATTTTTGACTTTATTTTAGTGCATGGTGATAGACCTGGGTCAAGTTTTAGTTGTCAGCATGTAGAGAGCCAGTTTTTCCAGCACCATTTGTTAAAGAGACTGTCTTTCTTCCAGTAAGCATGTTTGGCCCCTTTGTTGAAGATTAGGTGTTTGTATTTGCTTCTGCATCTTCTAATCTATTCCATTGATCCTCAGGTCTTTTTGTTTGTTTTGTTTTGTTTTTTGCCAATACCATGCTTATTTTATCACTGTAGCTTTGTAGCATAACTTTGGGCCAGGAATTGTAATGCTCCCTGCCTTACCTTTGTTGGCCCAGGATTGTCATTGCAATTTTGGGTCTTTTTTAGTTCCAAATAAATTTTAGGAGTGATTTCTCCAGGTCTGCGAGGTATGTTGATGATATTTTGATAGGAATTACATTAAATCCGTATAACAATTTAGGGAGTATGGCCATCCTCACAATGTTGGTTCTTCCTATCCAGGAGCAGGGAATATCTTTCCATTTTCTGAAATCTTCTAGGATCTCTTTTTTCAGAGTACAATAGTTTTCATTGAAAAGGTCTTTTACTTCCTTAGTTAGGCTAATTTCTAAATATTTCATTTTCTTCAGTGCTATCATAAAAAATACTGTTTCTCTAAATTCTCTCATTGTATTTTTATCTGTGTAGAAGAATGCTATTGACTTTTGTGTGTTGACTTTGTAACCTGTTATGCTACTGAATTTGTATATTAATTCTGGTAGCTTTTTGGTGGAGTTGTTTTTGATCTTCCAAGTAGATTATGACGTCATCTACAAAAATGATAATTTAACTTCTTCTTTACCTATTATTCCTTTTATTTCTCTTTCTTATCTAACGGCTGTAGCTAATGATTTGAGAACTATATTGAATAGGAGTGTTGCTAGAGGACATCCTTGCCTTGTACCAGATCTGGGAATAAAAAACTTCAGTTTTTCCCCATTTAGAATTATGTTCACCCTTGGATTGTCATAGATGGCTTTTATCAGGTTGAGGCAGAGGACCTCTATTCAAATTTTCTGTAGGACTTTGAACATGAATGAGTGTTGGACTTTGTCAAAAGCCTTTTCTGAATCTACTGAGACAATCTTGTGATTTTTTTGGCTTTGGTTCTATTGATATACTGTATTGCGTACATGGATTTGTGTATATTGAACCATCCTTGCATCCCTGGGATGAATCTTACCTGGTCATGGTGTATAGTCTTCTTGATGATTTGTTGTATCTAGTGGTGAGGATTTTATTGAGGATTTTTGCATCTATGTTTATTAGAGAAATTGGCCTATAGTTCTCTTTCTTAGTTGCATCTTTCTCTGGTTTTGGTATCAGTGTAATACTTGACTCTAGGAATGATTTTGAAAGGATTGCTTCCTTTTCACTGTCATTGAGTAGTTTGAGGAGTATTGGGAATATGTATTCTATAAATTTCTTGTAGAACTTAGTGGTGAATCCATCAGGTCCAGGACTTTTCTTTGTCAGTAGGCTTTTTATTATGTTTTGTATTTCATTGGCTATTATTTGGTTAGTGAGAGTTCTTATATCTTTTCTATTCAGTTTTGGTAATTTGTACTTTTCTAGGAATCTGTCTATTTCTTCTGTGTCTTCAATTCTGTGAGAGTAAAGATTCTCAATGTAGCTATTTGTGATCCTCTGTATCTCTGCTGGATCTTTAGTAATTTCAGCTTTTTCATTCCTTGTTGCTTGAATTTGAGTCCTTTCTTTACTCTTTTTGACAAGGTTAGCTAAGGGCTTATCAATTTTATTTATCTTTCAAAGAGCCAGTTTTTTGATTGATTAATTCTTTGTATTCTTTTCTTTGTCTCACTTGAATTAATTGAATTAATTTCTGCTCTAATTTTTATAATTTCCTCCCGTCTTTGTGCTTTGGATTTTGTTTGCTCTTCCATTTCTAGTTGGTTTAGATGCTCAATGAGAGTATTTTTTTGTTGTTGTTCCCATTCTGTTTTCTTAATGTGTGAGTTCAGAGCCATAGATTTCCCTCTAAGAACTGCTTTCATTGCATCCAATAAATTCCAGTAGATTGTGTTTCAATTTTCATTAAATTATAGATATTGTTCAATTCATTGTTTAATTTCATCTGTAACCCACTGGCTGTTGAGAAGAGTGTTGTTTAATTTCCATATATTTCTGGAGTTCTTGTGGTTTCTTTTGTCATTTATTTCCATTTTCATTGCACTGTGGTCATATAATATGCATGGTATAATTTCTGTTTTCTTGTATATACTTAAGCACGACCTATAGACTAATATGTGGTCTATTTTCGAAATTTCTTGAAGTGAAAAAATATAGGCAAAGACTTTCTCAACAGAACTCCCACTGCACAGGAATCATCTTTTTAATATACTTTTAGTTCTACCAGTATTGTGTTGAGGATTGTTGCACGTGTATTCATCAGGGATATTAGCTTGTAATTTTCTTTTCTTATAATGTTCTGATACCTGGCTTTGATACCAGGGAGATTCCAACATCAAAATGTGCTTAGATGGGCCCGGCGGTATGGCTCAGTGGTCTGGAGCGCCTGCTTAGGAAAGCTTGGGTGGCTTCAGGGACCACGGTTCGATCCTCGGCACCACATGCTGCACCAGGCCTGCCCTTGGGGCGGGCTGAGCTGGCCATAAAAATGAGTGAATAAACAAACAAAGATTCTGAAACAAGAAAAAAAATAAGTGAAAAATTTTTTAAAAGACAAAAAAAAAAAAAAAAAAAAAAAAA
>PVJA010020896.1:0-20513 GCA_004027025.1 Myocastor coypus | reverse complement strand
TTTAAAAAATTCCTTTAAAAAAATGTGCTTAGAAGTTTTTCTCCTCTTCAGTTTTAAAGATTTTGAGGAGTTATGTATAAATGCATGGTAGCCATCAACTCCTGAGCTTTCATTATTATTATTATTATTATCATCATCATCATCATCATCATCATCATCAGTTTGTTTTTTGTTTGTTGGTTGGCTTGTTTTTTTGAGACAGAGTCTCGCTATGCAGTTCAGGCTGGCCTTGAGCTCACTTTTGTAGCACAGGCTGGTCTTGAACTCTCAATGATCCCCTGTGTCAGCCTCCCAAGTGCTGGGATTACAGGTGTGTGCCATCATGCCTAGCTATCATCTTTTAGTTTTAAGAGAAAAAACAAGAGCAAGAAAAATAAATGCAAAGACTGAAACATGGTAATATGTAACAATACATATGCTACAGATTTTCAAAACAAGAATAGCTGATCAACAGTAACTGATATATTATCTGTTTTGATAATCAGCTCTGTTGCTCTGATTAACATACAGTTATGCAAGATGAGACATATTATTGAAGATTACCATATGCTTTCAAGAAATCTTAAATTTTTGTTCTTGACTCTTATTTTATTTTAAATTACATTTTTAGCTTGCCTGGCAAGCATGAGGGCCTGAGTTCAATCTACAGTTCAAAAAAAAGTATATATATATATATATATGTATAACTTTTTATTTTCATTCCTGGTTCAGTCTCATTACCTGTTATTAATCTGTTTTTTTTTAATAAATGTTTTTATTTTTATTTTTTAATTTTTATTTTTATTACTTTTAATAGATAACAATATGAGAGTTTCAAAACATATTTGTTGCACATCTGCAATAGTTGAGACACTGCATATTGTTGCCCTCACAAATGTACAGAGCACAGGGTGTAGACGTGATAAATTTTCTAATCAATATTGCTTCTGAAGGAAAAAAAAACCGAGAAGAAAAAGTTTTCTCTTTGAACTAGGAGAAAGTAGTTGTATATATAATCTAATGTTTCATAATTGCAGTAGGTTACCGGTGAAACTGGCAATGCTGAAGGCTGTTGATTAAAGCCTCTTACTGCTCATCATACTAATCTAGCTCTGTGTTTTATGCCTCATAATTAAGCTTTTCTGTTCAGTGATCAAGTGTAAGCCAAAGCAAGACCTGTCTAACAACACTTTCATCATTTGTACTTTCCAGGGTCAACTTCCCTCAGGATTAACTTTGGGACCATTTGCAGTGCTTTGTAGAACTGTTGTCAGTGTCAGCCATCGGGATGAGTCACAGCCAGTGCTTGACCAGTTTACTCTCTGTGAAAGGCTGAGAGAACGTTTTTTTCCCAAATGACTCTCCCTAGGCACACTATACTTCACTTATCCCTTTCCTCTGGGGTCCCATAATCTCCTTGACAAGAAAATTTGGGAAACCCCTGAGTATAGGATGTTACAGCACATGTTCTGTTATGTCCTGAGTCCTCAATGACCTTGAGGGGCTAGAGCCAAAATGATGGCTATCCTCATAGTCCTTCGTTTTTTTTTTCAATTTTTAGTTTGTTAACATACATTCTCAACCCTCCAGCAGAAAAGCTTATGATACAATTACTTCATAACATAGGTAATTGAGCCAAACCTCACTGCCTTTCTAAATATCACACGTCTTAGACTTAGCTTGCTTGACATTGGTATTTTCCTTCAATCATTGATATTCTAATAAATCTCTACAGATTGTGATAAAAGCAGTTAGACATTTTTACACAGACATTTAGAAATTTAAGGATATACAAAATTATAGCCTGTCAAGCCTATGATATTTTGCCTAGTCTCTTATTCTCAATTAATACCCTTTTTTATCTTTTTGTTAACCAGTCATTTACTTGAGAGTATAGCACTAACTGAGTTTACAATAGAAGCAACACACATCTGGAAGTCCCAAATGACATGCATTCCAAGCGTACTTTTAGTGTTGCTTCAAAAGTCTTTGATTTCCATTCAGCTGTGTTATGCCTCTCCATTTTTATTTCTTCTTTAGATTTCTTATACTAGGGAGACTATACAATATTTACAAATGTAGGTCTGGTTTATTTCACTTACGAGTATATGCTCAATACATATCCATTTATATATGAAGTCTTCCAGCTTATCATTCTTTATAGTGGAGTAATATTCCATTGTATAAAAATACCACATCTTTTTTTTAACCATTCTTTAAATGATGGGCATTTCGGTTGTTTCCAAGATTTAGCTATTACAAATTGTGCTGATATAAACATAGGTGCACAGATATTGCTATAGTATGATGTTTTCAGTTCTTCTAGGAAAATTCCCAGTAGGGGGATAGCTGGATTGAACGGGATTTCCAGTTGTAAATTTTTAAGGAGCCTCCACACCACTTTCCGTAATGGTTGCACCAATCTGCTTTCCCACCAGCAGTGGAGAAGTGTTCCTTTTTCTCCACAGCCTCTTCAGCATTTATTGCTAGTTGATTTCTTTATGATAGCCATTCTTTCTGGGATGAGATGGTATCTAAGTGTTGTTTTAATTTGCATTTCATGGATGGCCAGCGATGTGGATCATTTCTTCATGTATTTGTAGGCTTGCTGCATTTCTTTCTCTGAGAAGTGTGTGTTCATCTCAGATGCCCATTTCTGGATTGGGTCTTTGAATTTTGGAAACCTAATGGTTTTTAGTTCTTTATCCACTCTAGATAGAAGACCTTTGTCTGAGTTCTTTTTGGTTAAAATCTTTTCAAAATTCATAGGTTCTCTTTTGACTCCGTTGATAATTTCTTTTGATGTGCAGAAACTTCTTAGCTGGAGGAGGTCACATGAACTTTTTCCCTACCTCTATGTCTTCAAGATTTTCTCCCACTTTCTCTTCCAGGAGATTTAATGTTTCTCTTTTAATATTTAGATCTTTAATCCAGTTCAACTTTAGCTTAGTGCATGGTGATAGACTAGGGTCAAGTTTTAGTTTTCAGCATGTAGAGAGCCAATTTTTCCAGCACCATTGGTTAAAGAGGCTATCTTTCTTCCAGTAGGCGTGTTTGGCCCCTTTGTCAAAGATAAGGTGGGTGAATGTGTTTGTATTTGCTTCTGCATCTTATAATCTATTCCACTGATCCTCAGGTCTATTTTTTTGCCAGTACCATGCTGATTTTATTACTGTAACTTTATAGTATAACTTTAGGTCAGGAACTGCAATGCCGCCTGCCTTACCTTTGTTGCCCAGAATTGTCTTTGTAATTATGGGTCTCTTTTGGCTCCAAATAAATTTTAGGAATGACTTCTCCAGGTCTGTGAGCTAAGTTCATGGCATTTTGGTAGGAATTGCATTAAATCTGTATAACAGTATAAGGAGTATAGCGATCTTCATAATGTTGGCTCTTCCTATCCAGGAGCAGGGAATATCTTTCCACTTTCTGCAATTTTGTAGGATCTCTTTTTTCAGAGTACTGTAGTTTTCATTAAAGAGATCTTTTACTTCCTTAGTTAGATTAATTCCTAAGTATTTCATTTTCTTCAGTGCTATCATAAAAGGTACTGTTTCTCTAATTTCTCTCAGTGTGTTTGTTATCTGTGTAAAGGAATGCTGTTTACTTTTGTGTGTTGACTTTGTAGCCTGCTATGCTACTGAATTTGTTTATTAATTCCAGTAGCTTTTTGGTGGAGTTCTTTGGGTCTTCCAAGTAGATTATCATGTCATCTGCACATAGTGATAGTTTTACTTCTTCTTTACCTATTCTTATTCCTTTTATTTCTCTTTCTTTTCTAATGGCTGTAGCTAATGACTCCAGAACTATATTGAATAGGAGTGGTGATAGGGGCATCCTTGTCTTGTACCAGATTTGAGAGTAAGAGACTTCAGTTTTTCCCCATTTTGAATTATGGTAGCTGTTGGATTGTTACAGATGGCTTTTATCAGATTAAGATAGAGGCTGTCCATTCCAATTTTGTGCAAGAGTTTGAACATGAATGAGTGTTGCACTTTGTCAAAGGCCTTTTCGGCATCAATTGAGATGATCATGTGATTTTTGGTCTTGGCTCTATTGATATAGGGTATTGCATTTATAAATTTGCATATATTTAACCATCCTTGCATCCCTGGAATGAATCCGACCTGGTTGTGGTGTATAATCTTCTTGATGATTTGTTGTATTCTAGTGGCAAGGGTTTTATTGAGGATTTTTACATCTATGTTCATGAGAGAAATTGTTCTGTAGTTTTCTTTTTTAGTTGCATTTCTCTCTGGCTTTGGTATTAGTGTAATACTTACCTCTACGAATGATTTTGAAAGGATTGCTTCCTTTTCTATATCATTGAAGTGTGTGAAGAATATTGGGGTTATGTCTTCTTTAAATTTCTTGTAGAATTTAGTGGTGAATCCATCAGGTCCAGGACTTTTGTCAGTAGGCTTTTTATTATGTTTTGTATTTCATTGGCTATTATTTGGTTAGTGAGAGTTCTTATATCTTTTCTATTCAGTTTTGGGAATTTATACTTTTTTAGGAATCTGTCTATTTCTTCTGTGTCTTCAATTCTGTGAGAGTAAAGATTCTCAATGTAGCTATTTTTGATCCTTTGTATCTCTGCTGTTTCTGTAGTAATTTTACCCTTTTCATTCCTTATTGCTTGAATTTGAGTCCTTCCTTTCCTCTTTTTGATGAGGAAAGAGTCCTTTCTTTCCTCTTTTTGATGATAGCTAGGGTCTTTTTAATCTTTCAAAGAACCAGCTTTTGGGTTCATTAATTCTTTGTATTGTTTTCTTTGTCTCAATTGAATTAATTTCTGCTTCAATCTTTATCATTTCCTCCCACCCTTGGACTTTGGATTTCTTTTGCTCTTCTGTTTCTACTCAGTTTAGGTGCTGCGTAAGATTGTTTATTTGTTCCCATTCTATTTTCTCAATGTGTGAATTCAGAGCTATAAATTTCCCTCTAAAAACTGCATTCATTGCATACCATAAATTCCGGTAGGTTGTGTTTGAATTTTCATGAAATTGTAGATACTGTTTTATTTCATCTGTAACCCATTGGTTGCCGAGAAGAGTGCTGTTTAATTTCTGTTTAATCCTGGAGTTCCTGTGGTTTCTTTTGTCATTGATTTCCAATTTGATTGCACTATGGTGAGATAATATGCATGGTATAATTTTTGTTTTCTTGCACATACTTAAGCATGATGTATGGACTAATATGTGATCTATTTTACAAAATGTCCCATGTGCAGCTAAAAAAATGTTTATTTTGAAGTGGTTGGGGGGAACACTCTGTGTATGTCTACTAAGTCCAGTTGTTCCAGGTTCTGGTTCAGTTATGCTACTGCTTTGCTAATTTTTTGTCTGCTTGAACTATCTTTTTCAGATAAAGGAGTGTTGAGGTCTCCTGTTAAGATTGTGGTATTGGATATGGGATTTTTCATGTTCATTAAGGTTTGTTTCATATAACTTGCTGCTCCTGTGTTGGGTTCATACATATTTATGAATGTTACCTCTTCGTCATGAATTTTTCCCCTAACAAATATGTAGTGGGCTTCTTTATTTCATTTGATCAATCTTGGTTTGAAGTTTAGACTGTTTGTGAACAGGATTGCTACCCCTGCTTTTTTTTTTTTTTTTTTTAAGGTACTGGAGCATGTAGTATTGTTTTCCAACCTTTAACTTTAAGCCTGTGAGTTTCTTTATGAGTTAAGTGTGTTTCTTGTATACAGCATATTGTTGATCTTTGTTTCCTTATCCACTGTACAAGTCTACTTCTTTTAATTGGAGAATTGAGTCCATTTACATTGATGGTTATAATTGAAATGTATTGAGTTATGAGTGACATGACTTTTATTTGCTACTATTTGCCACTTTTTCCTCCTATGTTTAGTTGGTTACTGTATTTGGTGGGATCTTTTTGTTCTCATTTGTTGAATTCGGGTCATTTTGATCTCTCTCTAAAATATTTGTTAAAATACTGTGTAGTGTTGGCTTTGACGTCATGAAATTCTTTAGTTGCTCCTTGTCGTGGAAATATTTCACTTCTCCCTCGTACTTGAAGGAGAGTTTTGCCGGGTATAGTAGCCTGGGCTGAAATTTGTTTTCATGAAGGACTTGAAGCATTCTGCTCCATGCTCTTTTTGACTTCATGATTTGTGAAGAGAAATACGCCATTATTCTAATGGGTTTTCCTTTAAATGTGACCTGTTTCTTCTCTCTAGCAGCTTTTAGTATATTATTCTTTTGCTGGATTTCTGGTATCTTGACTATTATGTGTCTGGGTGTGTTTTTAGTTGGGTTGATGTTATTTGGAGTTTTGTATGCTTCAGCTACTTAAATGTCCAGTTGCTTTCTCATATTTGGGAAGTTTTCTGCTATTACTTCTGCCCATATTCTTTTTACATCATTTGTATTGACTCCTTCTTTCTCATTGATTCCTATTAATCTCACGTTGTTCATTTTTACATCATCTTGCAGATGCTGAATTATTTTTTCCTGCATCCTAGTTGTTTTTATGAGATCCTTTCTTACATTTTCACTGGCTGCGACTGTGTCTTCAAGATCTGAAACTCTATCTTCACTATTGTTCATACAATTTTGCCAACTTGTGATTGAGATTTTATTTTCTTGTATATCTCTTTGAAACTGTTTCGTGTGATCTATTTCTTTCCTATATTGCTCCATCAGGGAATCCATCATTTTTCTATTCTCCTCTAATTTTTTATCGATATTTTCTTTGGTAGTTTTGAAGTCTTTCATTATAGTTATCCTTTTCTCTAGTTCAGAGATGATTTCTGTTCTCTTCTCTCTACCTTTCTTTAGTTGTTCCCCTACTTGGGATGCTATTGATTTAGGCATGTCTTTCTTAACTTCAGTTATTATTTCTTCTCTGGTTTCCTCTATACATTTCTCCAGTTGTTTCTCCACTTCATGCATTTTTTTTTTACTAAAGATGTTATCTCTGATCTGAGTTTCTCTATACGTTTCTGCATCTGTCTGTCTACCTCAGATGCTAGCGATTCAGAGCTTTTGTCTGCATGATTCCCACTTTCTTCCACGGTTGTGTCCTGCATTTGATTTGGGTGGGTTCAGGCCCTGAGATTGCATCTTACTCCTTATCGTTATCATTTTGTGTGGATGTGATCTCTGCACTTTGGTGAAGTTATGCTGTTAGCATCTATCGGAGTTTGGTCTGGATCCCCCAAGTTGGCTCCCCTCCAGAAGTACCTGGCTGCATGTCAGAGCTCAGGCAGCTTGCTGCTGTGAGGCCCCATGGGTCGGGACTGTGGGTGGAGTTGGAGCTCTGGAGCTGAGGAGTCCTGGTAGGTTCACAGGCCAGATGGGTTGCCAGATGAGATGCCAGATGGGTTCGGTACTGGAGCTCAGACAAGAAGAGTAGAAAAAAAAGGAGGAGGTGGGCCAAGGGTTCTTACCCTGCAGGCACACAGACCAGAGGGCTATTTTTGTTTTCTATTTCTTTCTGATTCGCTTTCCGTAGGCTACATGTTTCTAGGAATGTAATCATTATATTATCAAATGTGTTGGTGTAATTCTGCTCATAGTTGTGTGTTAGGCTTGTCCTCAGAGTTTAGGGGCAGATGCCTCAGCTTCTAAGATCCTAAGAGACCTGACTCAGCTGCCCACTTAGAAACACCAGTGCAGAAGATGAGCAGTGGTGAAAACACAGAACGGAGCTTTAGTAGGCTGAGCATTTTCTGGAGGACAGATAAACCAATTCAAGGTTTGTCTTAAAGGGACTGGCTAAAACTTTGATTGTTTTATAGAAAAGGAAAACAAATGCAAGGCTTGGAGGTTTGTGTAGCTGAGTGTTTGAGTAGCTGGCAGGGTAAGTAAACCTGGTCATATCATGGTCAGATTGGAAATTATCTTGATTGGTTTTGTAAGATTCTGGGAAAGCATCATTCTTTGAAGGTACAGTTTGGTTTTCATTAAATGATGGGCTCTGCTTACAGGTATCCTATATTCTTTTCATGAGGTAATTGTTCCAACTGATCATGGTGTGGTTCACAAGGCTCTGTTTTTCTTATAACCTGGGATGCCCAGGCTGTTTTTCTTATAGCCTGAGGTGCCCTCAGGTTTGCCAGTGAGCAGAGACTTCTAACCATTGCTCCAGGGTGCCTGAAATTGACCTTAATAAAATCTGGAAATTGTATGCCCCTGAAAATTGTTTTACTCTTATCTTCATGTTTCCAATCATGAAGGGGGACAATATAAATTTAGAGCTAATAACCTTATATTACTAGTTTTTAGACAAACATTCTTTAAATTATTAAATGCTTATCTGCTGAGCTAAACAGGGATCTCATCTGTAGTTATAAGGTATTAAAAGAGACATATATAAAGTGAAGACAGTTGCCAACTTCATCCTGATTTTAGTTATATATTACATACCTGCAGGTCCAGCCTCTATGTCTCTGTTATAGTATCAATTGTAATTTATTCTTTTTCATTTCTAATTTTTTTGAGTCTTATTTTTCTCATTTTAAAGGTTTGGCAATTTTATCTTTTTAAAAAAACCAATATTTAACATTTTTATGTATTTAGTACAGGATGTATAGAGTCTACAGGATCTCACTATGTAGATCAGACTTGAAGTGATTCTTCTGTTTTCAGCCTCCCAAGCACTGGAATTACAGGTGCTTGTCACCATGCCCAGTCTCAATGGCTGTCTCAGTGTGCCCCGGGGGCAGGGACAGCATGGCACATCAGGGATCAAACTCCAGCTGCTGTGCTCTTTAGTGCCTAAGCATGTGCTTTAGTCAGCTGAGCTATTTAGTCAGCCCTAACTTTATTGATATTATCTATTCTATGTTTCTTTCTCTTTTTTTTAAGGCAACTTTTACTCACTTTCCTTGTAATCATATCATCTAAGGTACAAGTGGTGTTTGTCTGGCAGGATACCATTTCTCATGAAGTCTTTTACAGTTGGATTTTCATTCAGAAACTCATCATGTTAGACTCACATTTAGGCAGAAATATGAGAGACCCTCCTCTGGCACAGCATTTTATTCACAACAAATGCATTTTTCCCTCATCAAGCCTGGCTCAAACTCAGTCACTGCTTAGGGGCAAGGGCAGTATGGCAGCTGCCATGAAGGTCACCTACATGCCACAGCCACAGGAAGTGAGAGGCGCATAGCAGGCTCCATGGTTCTTTCAGGCCACGTTCCGCATGATGACTGCAATGCCTTGGCTGCCTCCGAAACAAGCTGAACCAATAGTGTATCTTCCACCTCAATGCCTTAATTCGTGAATGAGGTATACAGTAATTCTTGTTCCAAATCCTCCCAACCGGTGACCCAAAGCAATGGCTCCTCCATTGACATTGGTCTTACTTGGATCAAGATTCAAACTCTTCTGCAAGTACTGGGGAGCAAAAACTTCATTCACCTCTACCAAATCCATGTCCTTGAGACTCCAGACCTGTTTTCCATAGTGCCCCACTGATGGCAGGAATCAATACTCATAATAGCCAGATCATATCCAGGCACAAAACAGCCCATGATTCTTGCCAATGGTGTGAAGTTATGTTTTTTAACAGCATCTTCAATAGCTATGATAATAGCTCCAGCACCATTTCATAGGCCCAATGCATTCCCCGCAGGGACCGTCTCTTCCTTCTTGAATATCAGAGGAAGTTTCTGTAACTGTTCCATGGTTGCTTGGGGCTGCACATGCTCATCCGCCTGCATCATGTTTTGTTTGTTTTTTGGCGGGACCGGGGTTCAAACTCACAATCTTGCACTTGCCAGGCAGGCACTTATGCTACCTCCCTAGCCCCACCTGCATCATGTTTTATCTTTCCTTGTCTTCACTTCATTTGTGGTCATTTCTTCCTTAAAGTGGCCAGCACCATTAGCAGCTTTCCATCTCTGCTGTGACTGCAGGGCATATCTATCACAATCTTTTTCTGCTGATTTTATGTTATACTACAAGATTTTCTGCAGTAAGTGCCATGGTGTGTTTAACATGTGGATATGTTAATCCTTCCCACAAAGAATCTTCCAGCTTGAGATCGAATCCAGATTTGGTTCCATAAAGTGTATATTTCTGACATAGAAGGGTGCCTGGCTCATGCTTTCAGTTCCTTCACACAAGATGATTTCAGCATCTTTAACTCAAATTTCCTGACATCCAGTCGCAATGGACTGGAAGCCAGAGATACAGAGCCTATTACCAGTGAGATCCGGGGTTTCTTTTGGGACTTTCACATATAAACCAACATACCTTGCCATGTACATAGCATCTGAAGAAGTCTGCATGATGTTGCCTATAATGACACTGTCAGTGATTTTAGGTAGGATTTTGCCTGCAGACAGCCTTGGCAGCAAATTCATTCAAATCAGTGGCACTGTAGTCTTTGAGGAGACCTCCATAAGTTCTGAAGGGTGTTTGCTTAGCAGCAACAAACACATCTTGGAGCAAGGCCATGCTGGCAACTTGGACCCTTAGAGAAGACCACTCACTCGTTTTTTGCAAAGCTCGGAAGTTCAGAGGTCTGTTGGTTCAGGCCTCTGCCCTTTCACCCACTTCCACTTGGCTCCTTGCCTGGCCCCACCCCAGCCCACCCTAGGAGCCCTCGCACCATCCTGTGAGAACCTAGGGTGCAGACCCGGAGGAGAAGCCCATCATAGTTTTCAGACTTTCCACCTGTCTCCACATCTAGAGAATTCCTCTGACACCCAATCCACCCTAACCTTGTTGTTTCAAACCTCCTATCCCAGTCCTCCCACCTTTGGCACTTGGACATTGCATAGTTCACTACTGGCAGAGAGGATGCCAAATCTCCGGGGACTTGAAGTGGGGTGGGCGGCCTTATATTTCATTTATATCAGTTCTTATATTTGCCAGTTCTTTCCTTCTGCCAAATTTGGGCTTATTTTGTTCTTTTTCTGGTTTCTTGAGCTATATAATGCTTGAGTTCTTAGTTCTCTTTCTGAAGTATGTGTTCACTGTTGTAAACCAACCAACCTATAAAAAATGTTTTTGTTGGGCTGAGGAGATAGCTTGCCTTCCTGGGCAAACACAAGGATCCAGGTTCGATCCCTGGTACAATATGCCATGCCAGACCCAGAAACCTTGGAGTGCCATGCTGGCCACAGAAAATCGGGCATGGTGGCACATGCCTGTAGTCCCAGTGCTGGGAAGGCTGAGACAGGAGGATCACTATAAGCCCAGGCTACATAGTGAGACCCTGTACCAAAAAAAAAAAAAGATTTTTTTTTTCAAAAATACTTTTGTCGTATTCCATAAATTTTCCTTTATTTTGTTTACATTCTCAATTATTTCGAGATATTTTCAAGTTTCCCTTTTAATTTTTTCTTCGATCTGCTGGTTATACAGGATTTTTTTCTTTTTTGAGTCAGTGTTTCACTATGTAATTTAGGCTGGCCTTAAACTCACTTTGCAACTCAGGCTGGCCTCAAACTCACAATGATCCTCTTGCTTTAGTCTCCCCAGTGCTGCGAGTGCAGCCATGCACCATCATGCTCTGCCACAGAAGTATGCTGTTTAATTTCCATACACTTGTCAGTATTCGAAGATTCTTCTTGTCACTCACTTTATGCTACAGGGACCTGAAAAGATGCTCAATATGATTTCAGTCTTCTTACATTTTCTCAGAATTACTTTGTGACACTACATATGATCTATCCAAGAAAATGTCCCAAGTGTATGTGAGAAGAATGTATATTCTGTTGCTGAATATACAGGGTTCTACTACACATATACCTTCAGTGTTCAAAAGAGGGTATTAAAGTCACCTACTGCAAAAGATCAACAAGGTGCTGTACATGGTTCAAGGTAAATCCTCAGGGGATTTGACTGATGTTAATAGCAAAAGTTACATATTTAGTTATATATGTCTTGTTTTAACTTGGTCTTAACCATCCCACAGAAAAGTATAACCACAAGGTATAAAAAGTAAAGCTGTATTAATATGCTAAACTGTAAAAGGCTCAAGTCAACAACTTTGGACACTTGCCAGTTGTGGTGGTAACTCACTACTATTATAAACTATTGGACTACATAGGGTTATTTTGCTGAATTCAAGTACCTACAATATTTGGACTGGCATCAAGTATGAAAAGGTCTTTTAAAGAATTCTCCAAATATTGCTTCTCTAACAACAATGGAACACCCCTCTTTAACAGAACAAAACAAAAAAGGGGGATATAAATAAAGGACCATTTTATAGTGAAAAACAATACATATGTATATACAAGATAATTAGGATAGATATACAGTTACTTTCTCTTAGTTCAACAAGAAGAAAAGTTTGTACTAATATTGTTTAGACAAGATATCGTGTCTACATCTTGTCCTCTGAATAACTACCATGAAAATAATATGCAATGTATTAATTGTTGTAACTGCCCTACTAACCTGTTTTAAAACTGTTCCAGGGAGCCAGGTAGATAGCTCCGTGGCACAAGTGCCTGCCTGGCAAGTGTAAGGTCATGAGTTCAAACCCTGGTCTGAGAAAAAAGAAAGAAAGAAAGAAAGAAAGAAAGAAAGAAAGAAAGAAAGAAAGAAAGAAAGAAAGAAAGAAAGAAAGAAAGAAAGAGAAAAAGAAACTGTTCCATTGCTGTTTTATCTTTTTTCTCATTAAAATGAATAAAACATTTTAAAAATAGAGTTACCTACTATTGTTAGTATATGGCAGTCCACTTCTCCCTTCAATAACATTAAGATTGGTTTTAGATTGTTACACCTTCTTGATAAATTGATCTTTATATTATGACCTTCTTTGTTCCTTCTTACATTTTTCACTTAAAATCCATTTGTTTATTATCAGCGTACCTACCCTTTTTTGCTGTTGGTTTCCATTTCCATGTATCATTTTTCCATGTTTTCCATTTTTCTTTTGGTCTGTGTCCTCAGAGATGAAGAGTGAGTCTCTTGAAGGCAGCACTTAGTTAAATCTTCCACACGTGTGGTTCTAAATACCTGAGTATGTGGTGACAAAAGCCTCTAGGTATATGGAAATTTTGGGTTAAACATCTGGCCTGGGGTAAAACCAAATGTCATGGGGCCCAAAGCTTATGTGTTGTGAGATTTTTGTTTGTTTGTCTGTTTGTTTGTTTGTTTGTAATGCGCAGAACTTATTTATTGAAGGAAAGAAAGCTTCTGTCCAAGAGTGGGACAGGAGGAGGGCCCCCAATGAGTGGTCCCCCAAGAAATTTTTTTTTAAAAAGGAACGTAGATTATCTTTTTTAATTGGGTACAGGGTCCTACTACATAGCTCAGACTTGCAGTGATCCTCCTTTCTCAGCCTCCCAGGACTGAGATTGTAGGTGTGCACCACAACACCCAGTTTAGGTTTCAGGGCCTGCATGGCAAACCCAGGGTCCTAGGGCTGGCACAGCACGCCGTACCAGGTCATTTTGCTTGCCAGGCAGGCACTTTGACCCCTGACCTAACTTGCCAGCCCCAGAACTTAGATTTTCAAATACAAACTTAAGTATAAGAAGTAATAAATTTGGGGCCAGGGAGATAGCTCCATGGCACAAGTGTCTGCCTGGCAAGTGCAAGGTCATGAGTTCGAACCCCAGTCCTGAAAAAAAAAAGTAATAAATTTTAAACTATGTGAGATTCATGGTAAATTTACCTCTGTGTCTCAAACATGATAAACATCCTATAATTGGCCAGGTCTGGTGCACAAACCCATAATCCCAACACTTTGAAAAGCCCCACCTTTGACGGCATGAAACTTGGATGAGATCTAGATAACATCCATAACAGACCTGATATGGCTAGGAAGCCTACATTGAAAAAAAAAAAAAAAGCAGTATAGGGCTAGCAAGATAGCTCAATGGACTAAATCACTGCTTTGGCAAACACCGGGACCAAGGTTTGATCCCTTGTCCCACATGCTGAACTAACCTTGCCTCTGGGGCATGCTGGGTCTGGTGACAGGGTCTGGGTGTGATAGCACATGCCTATGATCCCAGAGCTGCGGGGGCTGAAAATAGGAAGATCACTATGAGTCCAAGCTGCATAATGAGAGCCTGTACCAAATACAGAAGTGAAAAAAAAATTCTAGCCCCCAAATAATCTGTACAATTCAGTAGAACTGCCCACTCATAATTTCTAATGGAACTTGAAAGTCTGGTTAAAATTCATGTCAAAACAAATGGCAAAAAATATCGAAGATTTACTCTATTTACTATTAGGACTGTGTAGCATTGGTATACAAGAGTATAAAGCAAAGGGAAAAATATCCATATATGCATGCTTTTACTTCTGGGTCTTACTGTAAATACTTCATGTTCGGTGGCATTGTAAGTATTCACCTGGATCCTAAAGATTACTTCTGGCATAAATTTTATCTTATTATTCTCTATCAATGCTGTGTAAGCTAACTGAGGCAAAGGTGAAGGTACTGTGAAGTCACATTCCCTTAAAGACACTGAAAGTAAGAAGTTGCCATTAAAGTCATATTCAGAATTTAACTGGTAATATTTTTTTAAAAGCTTTCAATAAATAACTATAGAATTTTGTTTTGAGATAGGGTCTTACTATGTAGTTTAGGCTGGTCTTGAACACATTATTTAGCCCAGACTAGCCTTGAATTTGTGATAATCCTCCTGCCTCAGCTTCCTGAGTGTTGGGATTATAGATTCGTGCACCAGGCCTGACCAATTATAGAATGTTTATTATGTTCTCGATCCAGAGATAAATTTACCATGAAGCTAATGTAGCTTAAAATTTATTGCTCCTTACTTATGCTTAAATTTGTGTTTGAAAACCTAAATTCCTTTTTAAATTTCTTTTTTTCTTAAATTGTATAAGCTTCAGACTCCATAACATTTGGCTAAGCTCCTGGCCAGTGTCAGGTGGATGAGATGCTGGGATTAAGGATGTGTGATTATTATATCCATCGTGGGGTTGGTTTAGCGTGATTCTGGGTGTGCATGATAGGAAGGCTCATCCAAAGGCTGGAAATATGGTTGGGATAAAAGGGAGATGGACGCTGTAGGCTAGCTGGTACTGCTTCTGCTATTTTGTTGTTGCTGCTTGCTACTTCATTGTCTCCTCCCTGCTTCCCATGGACTATTTCTACTCCTGGCACCCCTGTGCCGTACCATCCTGCATTGGAGCCAGCTGACAATGGACTGAAACCTCTACATATTGTGAGCTGAAGTGAATCTTTCCTTCTTTAATTTTGGATGTCAGTTATTATGTCTCAGAACAAAGAAAAGAAAGACGAGGTCCATTGGCCAGGAATATAGCGTGGCGGTCTAAGCATCTGCCTGAAAAGCACAAGGTCATGGTTTTAATCCCTGATACTACATGCTGTGCTGGCCACCAAAACTGGGTTTGGTGGTGCATGTGCATGTGTCTAATGCCAGGGCTGGGGAGTCTGAGACAGGAAGGAGAATCATGAGGAGTTGGAGCTGCGTAGCAAGACCCTGTACCAAATAAAGAAATTAATTAATTAATTTAAAAAGTGTAGGTCTATGTCTGTATTTTAATCAGTTATTAATTATATCCGTCAACAACACTGATAATTTCTTTTTTGGATGTATTGCATGTCTTCTGTTTATTTTCAGTGAAGAAGCAGATATTTCACTAGGAAACAAAACAGAAAAAACCACATTTATAAGGAGAACCTTGATTTCAAATAAGTGCAGTCAAAGTTTTAGAAAATTACATAATATACCTAATAATTTACATGCAAAGATCTTAAATATTAACAAATTGAAGAGTTATATATTTTTAATTAACAATTTCCTTAATGAACGTAAGGATGTTTTGAAAGTACCATATCACCCAAAATAAAAGCAGAAAGTCACAAGATTGTTTCATTTGATGTACATTTAAGTTCCTTCTAATTTTCCATCATTTTTTTGTTCTGTTTTGTTTTCCTTTCTTTTTTTGAGACAAGTTGTTGCTGTGTAGTTCAGGTTGGCCTTGAACTCATTATGTAGTCCAGTCCGGCTTGAACTCATGGTAATCCTCCTGCATCAGCCTCCCAAATGTTCAGATTATAAACGTGTGCCATCACACTTGGCCATGCTTTTCATTCTTATGAACAATGCTTTAATCACTAATTTTCTTTTCTTTTTTTTTTAAGATTTTTTTTCTTGTTTTAGAACTTTTATTTGTTTATTTATTTTTATGGCCGGCTCAGCCTGCCCTGATGGCAGGGCTGGCGCAGCATGTGGTGCCAGGGATCAAACTGTGGTCCCTGCAGCCGCCCAAGCTTTCCTAAGCAGGCACTTTAGACCACTGAGCCATCCTGCCAGGCCCCTAATCACTAATTTTCTATGTACATTACTCTATCATTGTCTTAGGAAGATTTTCCAAAAGAATATATGAAGTTTAAACTGTGATATATTGTTAATTATGAGCCCAGAAAACTTTCTTTATAAAGGGCCAACAAATATTATAGGCTTGTGGGCCAAGAGACAAAACTGAGACTATTATGTAGGTACATATATAACGAGAGAAAACAGATTTCCATAAATCTTTATTGATGAAATAAAAATATAAAATTGAGCACATTGATACAATTTTTGCCTACAAAAATGAGTGGGATTCCTTGGGCAACATAACATTGGTATTCGCTGTCATCCAAATGTATGACATTATATTTTGATTGTTTATGCTCATACACAGTAAGATCTTTCCATATTTCACCTTTACAAATGTCTTTCTACATACAGTACATAGGTACTGCCAAACATTGATATCAGCCCATGAGCATAAGGTTTTATTTGAGCATATTCACAGATTGGAAGGCATTTTTAGAATTCTATTAGCTAAAAGGCTAGAATGCCTTTTAGCATGTCATTACATTGCAAATCACTTCCAATTAAAGTTCCTCAATTGCAGTTTAATGGATTTTGGAATATGGAAATTTCCTTTGCACATGCATAGAAATCTAAAAAATACTGCTGTAGTTTGAAATTAGAAAATATATTGTGGGGAATTTGTGTAGGAATGAAAATATCACCTTTTTTTTTTTTTTTTTGTTAAACTTTTGACAGTGCAGGCCTGACATTACTTGCAATTCAAACAATATTAGTTCTCACTGAAATGACTTTAGCCCAGTGTTTCACATATAAGTTTCTCATAAAAGCACTATTTTCCCTTTTTTTGTAGCTTGGGACATTTTTGAGTATACACTAAAAGCCGTTTAAAAAGCAATAGTTTAGTGCAGTTCTTCCAACCACTTAAAATATTAAAAAATTATTCTTAGGGACTGTACAAACATATTTAAAGTATAGTCCATTGTTCATAGTTTGCTGACCCGTGCTCTACAAAGTTGTTGTTTTTTTTTTTTGTTGTTGTTTTTTTTTTCAGAACTGGGAATTAAACTGAGGCCCTTGCACTTGCCAGGAAGCGCTTATTCTACTGAGCTATCTCCTCAGCCCAGCTCTATAAATTTTAACTGTAATTTTCATAGTAAATTTACAGTTTTCCCAAAGGTTTGTAACCAATAACAATTTATTTAACCAATGAGCTTTTTAAAAAAAGCAATTTGAATTTTAACTGTCCTTACATACTCGTTTATATATTATAATCACTATACACTGCATACATGTATTATGACACTATTCCAAAATTGACATTTTGCAATTTATACTTATTTGAACAATAAAGTTTCGTTTATTGTTTTTCTTACTTTTTGTTTTTGCCATTCCAGAGATTGAACTCTGGTCTTTGCGCTTGCCAAGAAGGCGCTTATGCCCCTGAGCTATCACCCTGGTACACTGAACAATAAGACAAAATATAGTTTTCTTATTATAGGCCAGTTAAATTTATTTCTACATTAAAAACTAGCTTTTGATATTCTTTTTTCAATTTTATTACAGTAAAGTTTCCATTTCAACGTTCTACAGATCATGAAGATTCTGCACCCTTTTGGTGCTTCCACCTGCTTAGTCAGTATTATTCCATAGCCTTCTTCCTTACATCCAATATTCCGTCCATTCAAAAGACCTCCTATTGCTCACAAGGCTATAGCTTTCTCAAGCATCTCTATATTTGCACCAAATATTAATCATTCTCTGTTGCCTTTTGTCCTTTTGCTCTTTTCGCCTAATTCCTACTCATTCCTGAAGGCTCAGGTCAAGGACAAGTTCCTCCACTTTGATACCAGCTTGTGCAAATAACTGCCACAAAATTAATACACCTATTATAATCACTCCTTTATATAATACTATGTCTTTCCACTGGACTTAACTCTAGATACCTGTGTTGTATTTGATAAGTACATTCACACTGCCTATTACTTTTCAGGTTCTAATTAATTGTTGACTGCATTACTTTAAAATAGTAGTACTATTGGTAATATTAACAAATATATACCAGATACATAAAAAATAAAAAATTTATGTGTAATATTACTTGTACAGTGCTTTTTACTTAACACTGTACCACATATAGTTAAAACTTGAAGAAGTTCCCCCAAGGTCACATACCAAGGTATAAGCTCAGGCACCCGAGGCAGGTGCCCGGAATTCGAGATCAGTCTATAGAACTCAACAAGATCCTGATGAAAGCAAAAAATGAAGAGGACCCTCATATATTAAATCCTCACCAGCCGGTTCCCAGCCCACCAAGCCCGCGCGACCTCCGGGTAAGGTCTCTCCACCCCTCTGCTTCTCTTTTGCATTCCTGCGACTAACTTCCCGTTCCAGTCCACGGCCCGGTTCCCAGCCCACCAAGCCCACGCACCGGCTGGGTGAGGATCCTTGGTCCACCTTCCCCTTTGCCCCTTCCCCTCACACCCCCCTTTTTTTTGTGAAGCCCTCCTGCCCAAGCTCCACTACCGAACCCATCATGCATCTCCTCTGGCAACCAATTTGGTCCACGAGCCTACAGGGACTCCTCAATTCCAAAGCTCCACCTCCACCTACAGACCTCGCCCACGGGGAGTCACAGCAGCCAGCAGCCCCAGATCCAACTTGGAGGAACCAACTTGGAGACTGCAGACCAAAGGCCCACTGACACTTCCAGCATAATGCCACCAAAGTGCAGAGGTCGCTTCCATACTAAATGATAAAAACAAGGAGTAGGATGCAATCTCAGGGCCCGAGCCCACCCAAATCAAATACAGAAGACACTACCATGGAAGAAAATGGGAATCATGCAGATGAAAGCTCTGAATTGGTAGCATCTGAGGCAGACAGACAGGTGCAGAAACTTATAGAGCAACTGAGATCAGAGATAACATCTGAAGTAAAAAAAGAAATACATGAAGTGGAAAGATGACTGGAGAAACGTGTAGAGGACATTAGAGCAGAAATAACATCTAAAGTTAACAAAGACATGTCTAAATCAATAGCATCCCAAGTAGGGGAACAACTACAGAAAGGCAGAGACGAGAACAGAACAGAAATAATCTCTGAATTAGAGAGAGAAACGATAACCATAATGACAGACTTCAATACTATTAAAGAAGACATCGATAAAAAATTAGAGGCAAATAGAAAAATGATGGACTCCCTGACAGAGCAATATAGGAAAGAAATAGATAATATGAAACAGTTTCAAAGAGATATACAAGAAAATAAAATCTCAATCACAAGTTGGCAGAGCCGTGTGAACGAAAGTGAAGATAGAGTCACAGATCTTGAAGACACAGTTGCAGCCCATGAAAGAGTAAGAAAGGATCTTTTAAAAACAACCAGAATGCAAGAAAAAAATAATTCAACATTTGCAAGACGATGCGAAAATGAACAACGTGAGGTTAATAGGAATCAATGAGAAAGAAGGAGTCAATACAAATGATGTAAAAAGAATATGGGCAGAAGTAATAGCAGAAAACTTCCCAAATATGAGAAAACAATCGGACATTCAGGTAACTGAAGCCTACAGAACCCCAAATAACATCAACCCAACTAAAAACACGCCAAGACATATAATAGTCAAGATATCAGAAATCTAGCTGAAGAATATTATACTAAAAGCTGCTAGAGAAAAGAAACATCGCATTTAAAGGAAAACGCATCAGAGTAACAGTGAATTTTTCTTCATAACCCATGAAGTCAAGAAGAGCATGAAGCAGAGTGCTTGAAGTCCTCACGAAAACAAATTTCAGCCCAGACTACTGTACCCAGCAAAACTCTGCTTCAAGTATGAGGGAGAAGTGAAATATTTCCATGACAAGAAACAACTAAAGAATTTCATGACATCAAAGCCAACACTACACAATATTCTCACAAATATTTTAGAGAGGGACCAAAATGACCCGAATTCAACAAATGAGAACAGAAAGATCCCACCAAATAGAGTAAAAACTAAACATAGGAGAAAAAAGTGGTAAACACTAGTAAATAAGACTCGTGTCAACCATAACTCAATACATTTCAATTATAACCATCAATGTAAATGGACTCAGTTCTCCAATTAAAAGAAGTAGATTTGCAGAGTGGATAAGGAAACAGAGCCCAACAATATGCTGTGTACAAGAAACACACTTAACCCATAAAGAAACTCATAGGCTTAAAATTAAAGGTTGGAAAACAATACTACATGCTCCAGCACCTCAAAAAAAAAAAAAAAAAAAAAAAAAAA
>PVJA010020895.1:20000-36304 GCA_004027025.1 Myocastor coypus | reverse complement strand
ATTTGATGGGTTCGGTGCTGCAGCTTGGGCTGGAGGGGTTCAAAAAAAAAAGGGGGGTGGGCGGGGAAAGGGAAGGCAGGCCAAGGATCCTGGCCCAGCCGGCGTGCGGACTCAGCTCCCAGAGGTGTGGTTTGGGTCTGGGCTGGAACAGGAAGTTAGTCGCGGGAACGCAGAGGCGGGGCAGAGGGGCGCAGGGAGCTTACGCGTGGCGGGCGCGCAGGCTCAGCTCCCAACGGTGCGATTTGCGACTTAACGTGATTTTTAATGTAATATTTTCAGCCCTTATTAGTTTTCTATTTTGTTGTGAGTTCAGATTGAGAGAAAATTGTAAGGTAGGTCAGGATTCAAGATCAGGAAATTCACTATGATTCCACTACTTTGTCCGTGGCTCTCATTCAGAATTGTGTGCTCGTGCCACTTCTGGCACTGTATCTTGTTAGTGTCCGCTGGATCCTAGAGGACAGTGTTTCATTCGCTTGTGACACCGGCATTTTTGAAAACCATAGACCCAATGACTTTGTAAAGCATCTTTACTTTGGGCTGTCTGTTTCCCCATGATTCCATGGCTACAGAGACATGATCTTTCCAGGAGAACCACAGAAGTGACACAGTGCGTTCAGTCTATCCTGTCAAGGACTTAGAGATGTGGGAGGCAGAATCCCAGGCCCTCAAAGATGTCTGCGCCCTAGACCTGGAGCCTGTTAACATTCTACCTTCACTGGTGAAAGTGATACTGCAGATGTCATTACATTAAGAATATAGAACTAGGGAGATGATCCTGGATTAGTCACTGGGCTCACTGTAATCATAGGAGCCCTTTCAAAGGCAAGTGGGAGGTAGGATTGTCAGAGAAGGAGAAGTAGCCACAGAAGCAGAGTTTGAAGTGATGCAGGGGCAGAGGCCAAGGGATATGGGCAGCTTCTGGCTGCCACAGAGAGTGGTGAAACAAGTTCTCTGGAGACTCTAGAAGGAGCTGGCACTGATGGTTCAATGTCAGGCCCATTTCAGAACTTCTGAGCTCAGGATAACTAGTAAGTGTGTGCTAAGCCTTCGAGATTTCTTAGGGCAGCAGCCAACAGGAAGCTGACCCAGGGATGGACTTAGGAAGCTGAGCTGCTGAGACACAGGGAGAAGGACTGCATGAGGACTGTGCGGTGCTCAGGACGGGCCTCACAGCCCCTGGGACAGGCGTCCTGTCCTCCTCATTGGCCGGCCACCCACCTGCTGTAGAGCACCCTTACATGCTTCATTCCCATCGTCTTCCAACTGGGAAAGGCAGTGGTGCGATGACCAGCAGGCTCTAGAGCTTTATTGGACCTGTTTTCTTTGCAGTTTCTTCCAGATCCACAGAGAACATGAGCTGGCGATTTGACACTGATACCCACAGAAGGTGTAACTTTGGTTAGGGGACCTGAGCATGACAGAGGAGCTCAGGAGTTTTCTGGGGTTTGCTGTGGGGTGTCACTAGGGTGATGAGAGCTGAGAGGGTGAAGGGGCTACTTCCTGTCTGCTAAGAGCAAGGACTGGTGTTTGCTTTGTTCTTGGCCTCTGCCCAGAGTCTGAAGAGGTAGCGCACATCATGGAGCTGGGAGCTCCCAGCAGATCCTCGTTTTCTGCTGTGCTACCTTAGCTTAGCTCTAAGAAGGAAGATTATGTTCCTATTTCAAATGCAGCAAACATTTCAGGAGCAGAACTGTGCTGGAAAGAATAAGTAGATGGGTAAGACACAAGCTGGAGTTAACGCTTTATAAATTTTATGACTTCAACACGCCTTTGAATTTTGTTCTAGGCCTTTAGAGGTGTCCATTTGATGAATAAAATCATGTCATTATTTAGGAGCAGAGGTGGAATTTGAGATATAATAATGTTAGTAATAAGTCAGACACAGAAGATTAAATATTGTGTGGTTTCCGTTATGTGAGCAACACCTAAAATATAAATAAATAAAAGATGAAACAGAGGAGAGATGGTCGGAGACAAAAAAAAAAAAAGCAGACGTTTTGGAGATGAAGAAGGGCAAACGGAGGCAAAAAGAATGGGGGGGGAGGGGAAAGAATGGGGGGAGGCGTGGTGGTGCACGCCTGTAATCCCAGCACTTGGGAGGCTGAGGCAGGAGGATTGGTGCGAGTTCAAGACCAGCCTGGGCTACAAAAGTGAGCTCAGGACCAGCCTCAACTGCATAGCGAGACCCTGTCTCAAAAAAGACAAAAAAAAAAAAAAAAAAAGAATGGGGGGAGGGGTACTGGACTCCCCAGAGGTCAGGATCTGCTTCATGTGCATAGCAGTTCCCTGACGTGAACATAACTGTTGGAAAGACACACTGATGAAAAAGCCATTTGATTTAAAAGGCCTCAGAGCAAATTTAAGTGCGAGTGAGCAAAGAAGAAAATGAATTTCCTTGTGAAAGGAGACAGAAGTCTTGGGCCTCATCTCCCAAGGGAGGTTGGTTTTAATAGGTGTTATCCTAATGGATCCAGGGAGAGAACTACAGACACCTGCTTCCTGGGGATCAGGGCTCCCAGCCGGCACCAAGATGAATGGTGCGCACAGCTGCTGTAGGAGAGAGGGAGGGGGCCTGGTGACAGTGGCTGTGGGTGAAACCTTGGAGTGCACATGCCTAGACACCCTCTTTCGTGTCCATGGCATGTGGAAGGTGCAGGCTGGACATGGCTCAGAAGGTCTCCCTGCATCAGGCAGTGAGAAAGACTGCTTTGGAGCAGGCAGGGCAGTCCTGGGGTGACAGGAGCCTCGAGAGAGTCTGGAGTCTCTGTGCTAATGAACTGCAAAAACAGATGAGAATTTGCTTCATGAGTAGTCATTTGCAGTGGTCTTTTCAATACAGTCTCCTGTATTTCTGCTTGGCAGGAACAAATGCTGGACCACTGGCTCAGTGCCAGCGCAGGGAATGCTTATTTACAGTGACTCCATCATTCTACCGTAGCATTAATATTTTATGCACATTGACTATAACAAAGCTAGAACACAAATGTCCAGCCAGCCCAAGGTAACTAATGAGGTAAGATACAAAGTCCTGTGTGGAAATACTAACAACTGAACTTGGAAAGGTGTTATAGGAATTATCCATCACGGCCAGGTAGGACTTGTTACTTAGTGCAAAGATGATTCATTACTTAGCATGTCATTAATATGTTAGATTGAATTAGAAAGTTACTATATTTTATCAATGAAATGGTCAAAGATGGCTTTTTGTTACTATTCAACCCAAATATTGTCAATCAATAGGCAATAATTTTAAGATTATTGTTTATTATTATAGTAATTATTAATAATAAAATTATTTATTATAATTGCTATATAGGTATAAATGATAAAATTCACTGCTCATTCTTGATTTAAAGATACACTTTTCCTCATATCACAAAGAAAATTAATAGTCAGTTTATGATAAACAGAGGAGTAAATTTGAGCCATTCTGTAAGAATTTAAAAGTATGAAAAGGAGTCCCTTGGTGTTCATGTTTATCTAGAATTTTAGCTAGCGCAGTGAGGTGTAAAATGGAAGAGTATTCGTTGCCAGATGAATATGGTAGGATAAACAGGTACAAAGAAATGGTGAGATATTCACTGAGAACTCATGTGACTAAACAGTTCAGTAAGGACTCTAGCACATTAATACATGAAACAAAGGAGGAAAATAATTCTTTGGATGGCATCAATATTTAAACAATGGTGAGGAAAACTTACTTCACTTGTAATGCCACAAGAATGAAGTAACAGGCTCTGGTCAGTCCTCCTGTACAGTGAGTGGGAATTATATAAAGAAAATTACATCCTGGGAAGTAATTAGAGCCAAGTTAAATTGTAAAAGTATCTGAAGTTCAGAGAAGTGTACTACATTCTTTCAAAAAGGCTACATGTTTTTAAAGTATTTCCCAGTTTAATCTCAATTTAATAAATCTCAGCCTAAGATGACAAATATACATACTAATATTGTGATTTCTTTTGTATTATCAGAAAATCCATTCTCTTGTTATTTAAAGTACTGTAAATGTAAAATATTTACCACTATGGGATAATTGTTTCAGAGCTTCAGTAGAAATGCATTCCTATTGCAGGTTTAAATAAAAATATCTGAAAATGTAGATTTGAGTGTAGAATCTAGGAAAATTAGATTCACCGTACCACTTCAGTATGAGAAATGGAAGCACTTTACAGACATGTGAAAGGATTGTTTATGAACAGGTCTTGGGAAAAACAGTTAATTGGAGGAGGATATGAACTATGTAAGTCTTTCTACCTTATGTCACAAAGACAAATATTTTTCAGATAAACTTTAAAAATCAAGGTAGATGGTCTGGGGAGTGTAACACAGAGATGGAGTGTTTGTCCAGCATGCTAGTGGCCTTGTAAAAAACAAAAAGAAGATTGGATATAGAGGTCGAGGATAATTGTCATCAGTAAATTTGTGATGATCAACTTATAAGCATAAAAACAGCAAAACAATGATCTAGCTTTCACTAGCAAAAAGTTTAAATGTAAATTTGTTAGAGATGTATTAAGCAATATTTAAAGCAAGTCAATAAACACATTTTCAACATATGAATTTTTTTTAATTACTGAAGAGATCTTTAATTTACTTAAACATGAGTTGAAGTATTTATGTTTTAGCAGGCAAATGGAACAATGATTAGGTTAGGTAGGTCTTAAAAGAAGCAATAAAAATGTTTTGTATTTGATATTTGATAATTGCAGTGGGTTATTGGTAAAACTGGCAGTGTTGAAAATTGTTGGTTTAAGCCTTTTACAGCTCAGCGTTCTAATCTAGCTTTCCATTTTATGCATTGTGGTTAAACTTTTCTGCTGGATGGTTAAGGGTAAGTTTAAGCACGACCTGTATAGCAAAACATGTACCTTTTGTATCTCTCAAGGTCAGTCAAATGTTGGATTATGCATACAACTACTTTATCTTAGTTCAATGAGAAGAAAATTTTTTTCTATCAATAATGACTTGAAAAATTATAACGTCTACACACTGTGCTCCGTATAACTAATAGGAGGACAACAATATGCATTGTATCAAATATTGGAAATGTACTAATGTGTTTTGAAATTATCAGATTGTTATTTCTTATTAAAAGTAACAAAATGATTTATAAAGATATGAAATATTTAAATTCATTTTTAATGAAAATAATAACATTTAAATGGGGATTTCATCTTTTATTTCGTTAAACTCTCCGATTTAAGAAAACCCACTGTCTCTTGGTGGGGCCAATCAGACTGCATAATCCTTCTAGGTTTAATAATTTCACTGTTAGGAATGTATTGTAGGAAAATTAAACGATACGAGGATATTTTATATTAATGCTTTATATAGGGAAATTCATAACAGTAGGATGTTGGCATAAACAGTATTGAAAATAGGAACTGTGGTAGTTCATTTATATGAGATACATTAATTATTCTGTTACATTAATATGTGTAAAATTTATTAAAAGTACTTAAAAATATTTGAAATTCTTTTAAAATTAATGAAAAAATAGTAGCACAAGTACTTGGTATGTAGATTGAATGCATAATGTTATATATGTATAAATATAACCAGTTTGTATAGATATATGAATCTATTTCATATACAAAGAGGAGTAATTTATTGTGACGTATAACGTAGGAAAATCACACGTAGGTGGATAATTTAATATAGCTATTGATGAGCATGAATGATTTATTTTGTCTTATAAACTGAGGATGTATGCTGTTTCCTAATGTGTTCAAGAGTATTTATGTGCCTGGCGATATGCTAAACAGCAAAGCCGAGCTCACCTCCACAAACTGTAGGAAGCAGAACTCACTCAGCCCACGTTTCTCCACGATTCAAAGAAAATGACTCAAAACATGCACTACGATTTGACTGCTTGAAAAACTGCAGAGCTCTGTTAAGTATCTTATGACAGAGAAGAAACGAAAATGTCTCTTGGACGCTTTGTAGACATGAACGACAATAGCACATTATGCCCTAGTGTCTTGATATACAGGCTGCACTGTAGTCAGAGAAAAATCAGTCACTGCAGATGGTTTTATGTTGCACAGGAAAAGATGAAATGAAGTAAAATGAACTTCTCAAAAACCAAGCAAGTACATCCTTGCACAAAAGTGGACAAAGGTGGAAATTACACTGATGTAAATAAAAATCTGTAGGGGCTGGGGCAGTAGCTTAGGGGCACAAGCACCTGCCTGGCAAGCACAAGAACCTGAGTTAAATTCCCGGTGCAAAAAAAAAAAAAAAAAAAAAAAAATAGTAATCAAGGAATAGATGATCAAATAATACAGTGAAGTTGAAAAGCTCGGGTTAGTTTTTTGAGAAGCCCAATAAAATAAACATAACCTTGAATGATGAATCCAAATTGAGAGCTCCAAAATATATCACAAAAATAAGGCATGGGGGCGTGACAATAACATACAAACTATGCTGTATGTTGGAGGTTTTTGTGAAAGTAAACTTTGTTTTATACAATGGTATAACATTGCAAGCAGAAAGAATGAATGACTTTAAGCCATCAAAATAAAAAATTTATTGAAAAGGCAGATTTTGTCTTGTCAGATATTAAAATATAAACAGTAATAGATGAATTTGTGGAAAATGAAAAGAGGTTGGAATTTAAAGTTCGAGGTATGTAGGAATTATTCAACAAGTATATTTGTCCTAATAAGTCATTAGCTGGGGAAAAATGACCTCAACCTTATTGTGTACATTGTAAGCAACAATAAGCTAGAGTGAAGACTGTTGATATGTTTGTGTTATGTTATTATATTTTTACTGCGGATAATAAAACAGAATTGAGGCAAATACATCTGAGAAGAGAAGGGGAGAGAATCTTTCTGAGCCTGGTGCTGTACAAACCAAAAGAAGATTAAATCTTACCATAGACAAGGCAGATTATTTTCAAATCATAAGAGAACTCACAGCATATGGTACCATTTTGTTCTATTGAGTTATGGGGGTGGCATGGGGTAGGTGTTTTGAACACTAGCATTGATTTCTGTGAAGTCTCTGTATTTGCAAGGAATCACTTCTGTTCCTGGTTTTGAGAGATGATAAATATGTATTTTAATTGTGGAGAAAATTTAAAATCTAATTCACCTAAGCACGAGAACTATATATTTAATTTTGTTTAAGAAGCCATAGATAGTGAATTACTTCAAAGCATAAATCTTGAATTAAAATATTCATAGTTGACTGTGTAAAAGTCATATGTATTTCAGGTTGAGCTGCAAGTTACAGAGCCGATTCAGAGCTATCTAGCTTAAGTGCGTGACTACCAGAGTTCCCTGGTGCTTCATTACAGACCTCCCTCCATTCTTCTGCTAGGGACAAGACACAAAATATCACTTTGGTGGTGATGAACTCCTAACAAATGGAAGCATGATGCTATGTGTGCAACTCTGGGTGAATTCCTTTCATTGTATCTCTCGTTTATAGTTTCAGAAACAAACAGAAGGGATGATTATGAATGTGAAATATTTATTTTCCTTGTATTAAAACTATTGGATGAGAAGGATGCTGGTTTTTCTCTTCTAGAGTTTACTTTGATGATTGACAAGGACTATACTTGCTTAATATTCAGGTCAGCTTTACAATACAATAGTAAGGCTGCAAATGATTTAGTAGACTTAAGAAATGATCTGCAATAGAATTGTTTCTTTTATTCAGTGACCACTGCACTTTTGTTGTGGTGACCTTCGTCTTCATGTCAGGGAAGCCCTTGAAACAGGAGGGGAAGCGATCAGAGTTAGTGTGTGGTGTCTTTTGGATTGTGTTGCAGGGCATGGGCTGAAGGGATAAGCAGGTGCAAGCAGAGATGTGAAGGACTTAGCCAAGGGACTCATGAGGGAGCGGGATGCCCAGGGGCTCTAGCAGGGGCTGGATGGAGTGCATCCAACATGTACTATTCTACCTTGGTTGATAGCATCTCTGTGTAAATGTTATGGTTTATGTCTAGTTGTCCCCTGCAAAGCCTCATGCAATCATGAGGCAGGAACTTCTGTAGATTGAGACTTGACTCATGAGTCACTGGGATTATGTATTTTAGAGATTATTGGGCTGAGTAGTGCTGGGAATTATAGGTGTGGCCTGAGGCAGATAAGCTAAGGCAGAGAGCCTGATGTAATATAAAGAGAGGCAGAGAGACAGACTGAAGCTGTTGCTCTGCTACCCTGGTTGGTCGGTTGCCTCTGTTGCAGTTGTTGCTGTTCCACCGCCATGAACTGGATGCTCTCTGCTCTGTTCCACTCAGCCTTGGGCCAGCCAAATACAGACTGAAACCTCCATTAACTGTGAGCTAAATAAACCTTTCCTTTCTTCATTTTGAGTGTCAGGTATTCGTCCCAGCAACGAGAGAAGAGTAACTAAGACAGTAAAACAAAGTGTTTTAATCTCCTCCTGCTTGTCTGGGATTGCTTTTCCTGAAAGACTGTCAAATCCCTGGGGTTCATGCCTGTCATCTAAAGGGCTGGTCCTGTGTGCTGTTCCTGAGACCAGAGGCTAGAAGAAGCCCGCTGCTGCCTGCTGGCCAAGCTCTGGTCAGCCATAGACACATCTCTCCCACCTGAACGCTTCTGTCCTCCTCGCCAGTTATTTTCAAACGTTGCACATGCAGAGTTCGCACTTACGTCCAAGCTAAAGTTGGGCTTTTCCCAACACCTTGGTTTATGTTTGACCTAAATTTCCTTGTGACAATTCTTACCTCACTGTGTAGCCTGTGTATCTGGGTCTCACTGGCCCTTCTGCTGCCCTTTCTGTTCAAGGACATCTAAGCCAGCGCCTGTCCTATTGGCTGCAGAGTCCCTGTGACCGCACTCTGGATCTTATACAAGCTTTAAAAATATTACTGTTTGTGAAACAATAGTGATATTCATTTTGGACTTTTGGTATATATCTTGGTCATCAAGCCCTCTGCTCTTTTTTCCCTTCCCCTTCTCTAAGAGTCTACTTTTAGTTCTGCCCCTCTTTCCCTGCTTTCTTCCTTCCATTCCTTCTTTTATCATTTAGGTTTCTCACATGCGAGAAAACATGCAATATTTAACTTTGGGAGTCCAGCTTATTTTGCTTAGCATGGTGATCTAAGGTTCTGTCTGCTTTCCATCAGGTGACAAGATTTCCTTCTTGCTTGTGATTAAATGATAGCTCATTGTGTATAGATAATACGTTTACTTTATCACTACAATCCTCATTTTTAAGTAGTACCTTCCACCATGTCCCCTAGTTCTGGGGCACAGAACTGTGCTCACACTGCCTGCTGTGGAGGGGTGAGAGGAAGCCCTGGTGATGTGTGGAGAGGAAGGAAATAGTCACCCAGGAATGGGGCCCCCGGGGCAGCTGCTTCCAAGCTGGAGTTCCTTGCGCCCAATCAGTGAGTCTCTGAGAGTTGCTCCCTCTGTTGCCTGTGGCCACGGAGTGCACTGATCATATTCTTGTCACTAGGACCAAATGCTGGACACTCATAGTTAACAGAGGAGAGGTACATCTGGTTCACAGTGTCTTGTGGGTTCAGTCCGTGTTCGGCTGGCTCCAAGGCAGAAATGGTGTGGTGGAAGGGCATGCTTGAGTAAAGCTCAGCTCATGGATGGCAGGAAACAGTGAGAGGAAGGAGGGTCCAGGGGCCAGCATGCACCCCTGCAGGCTGTAGCCCCTTGGCGCTCCACCCAGGCTCCATGAACAGCACGCTCAGCCATGAACTCTTCGGTGGCTGCCAGCATTCTGCGTGTTTCAGTGGTGCTCCTATGGGGGAGAGGCCATCTGTGCTTTCTTTCTGGCCCATTTGGTGTGCAACATACAGAATGGTAAGTGTAAGCCTTAGCGCTCTTGCTCTTACTTTGGAACATGTGGCATCTCGGCATTATGTTTCTTTTCTTTTTTTTTTTTCTGCAGTAGAACTGTGCCTGGAGTTTTATTTTTTTATTTTTTTCATGATTTAATATTTTTATTGTTTAAATTTAACTATGGTTATATTACATATTTTCATCATCAGATCAGTTTAGATTAATAGATATAGGTATATAAGATTGATCAAACAATTAAACATTAACACATTCTTTAAAAGGTTTCTTAGATTGCTTCTGTATCACCTTAGGATGATTAAAAAAAGACTAGCTCATTAAAAAAATCTAAGAATAATAGAGAATTAAGGGTACTGGTGCCTTTATCTTACTAGGGGGGTTGGCTGTCAGATAAATTGGGGATATAGGTCTGTTTGGCTCAGACTGTTAGTCTTTTCTTCCACATGCAGATTGATTGATTGATTGATTTATATACATTTGGTATAGGATCTCACTATGCAGCTTGGACTCACAGTAATTCTCTTGACTGAGCCTTTCCAGAGCTGGGATTACAGGCGTGCATCACCACACCTGGTCTTGGTGGCTGGCTCAGTGCACTGTAGGCAGGGTCGCCATGGTATGCAGTACCGGGGATCGAACCCTGTTTCTTGAGCTTGCCTAGGCAGGAGTTTAGACCGCAGAGTTGCCTCTGTGCCCCCCACAAGCAGTTTTAAACAGCAGAAAAGTCCACAAAGTAGTCTGGATTTCTATTTCTCTATAGAAATGGAATAGTGTGGCCGTGCTGGTTCTGCATTTCCTCCTGGTAGATTGGGAATCTGCTGTGTTCCACGTTTGTTCCACATAAAATAGGAGAAGCATCATGACTTTGTGGGCTAGTACCACAAATTATGTGCTTCACAAATACAATGCCCCATAGATTAGCCAGCAATAAATGTGTCTGTTGCCCCCAGATAGTTAGCAATCAGAGTGAAAACACTGGTTCACTTGGGGCCACTGGAAGGAACTTGGGGCGGACAGGGATCATCTACATATCTTGTATCCCTTCTCGGTAGAAGCCTGTTACCCTAGACATTCTCCTTTTCTTGCCCCCCATACAATCCATCAATAAGTCGTGGCTGCTCTGTTTGCTGAGCCTGTCATACCTACTTGTCAGCTCTCTGCTGATCTGGGTCTCCAACATGTTCACTTGGGCAACGAACACGTTTCCCAACCTGGATTCGGGCTTCTGCCCTGGACCATTCCACAAGAGTGGCAGTCAGAATGTAGTGCCAGAACGTGCCATATTCTGTGCAAGGCCTTTCAGAGCCCCCGTCCCGCATGCCACTGGGGTAAAGCCACTATTCTTACTATGTCCTATGGCAAGACCAAGAGACCCTTGTCTTCTGGCTCTTCCTTCTTTCCTTGAGCTCATTTCCCATCACTAAACCCTTCGCCTTCTCTGTCTGCATCTTGATCTTTCCTAACATTTAGCTACACATTTACTTAGGTGTCATCTTATTATTTCTGTCCCCCATGGTGTGCAAGAGCCCGGCAAGGATTTTTGACTGTGTTCACTTCAGCGTCCTCAGGGCTCAGAATAGAATGTGCCACCTCAGTGGCTGCCCTGTAAGTGTCTGCTGATGAAGAAAGAACAGCCAATTAATGGGAGTCACCAAGCAGGACTTCCGGTGGCAGGCAGGCTTCCTTCCCAAGCTAAGCCATGGAGTAATTCAGCAAATGAACACCTACTATTTTTTTTTTAATAAGCAGCAGTTAGCCTCTGTAACAGAATGGAGAGCAATCAAGAAGAAAATGACAGGGATTTTAATATTTTTATTTGATTAGCTCTAAGAGTCACCCATGAATTCTGCTTGTTATCCTTTGGAGCTGTGGGTGCAATGTTGGCTAATTCCACAGTGGTGTTCCCTTTGATCATTCATTTGTTAGCATATAGTGGGAGTCCCTTGAGATTTTGCTTTTTCTTCCTTTTTTTCTCTTTTCTTTCTTTTTTGAAGACTATTAAAGGGAACACACCAAAATGAATCTCTGTTTCGCTAGAGTGAATAGATAAAAAATAATTACTGTTCACCTCTTGTTAAAATGCATTATAGTTTTCTTCGTGTTTTTCATGGTATCATTTAGCCAATGTATGTATTGTGCCCCTACTGTGCGACACTTGCTTTGTGAGATCTTAAGGAAAGTACTTGAAAAATGCTGTGCTTGAATAATTTGCACTTAGAGGGAAAAGGAGCACAGGATCACAAGAAACTATAAGAAGCTAGATATGTTAGTATGATTTCAGTGTTCTTGAAGGCCAAGGCAGGAGTATTGCAAGTTCCATCTCTGTCTGGGCAACTTATCAATTTGACAAACCCTTGTCTCAGAAAATTTAAAGTGTGCAAAGATTTTAGTTTCAATCCTCAGTGTTAAAAAACATACAACAAAACACTAAAAAAACAAACAAAACAAACAAACAAAAAAACCCCAAAACCACAATCAAACAAAAACCAAACAAACTATAAGGATTGTCAGTGTGACCAGAGATTCAACTTTAGTAGTCACTGGTGACTTAGATCAGACATCTTCCTCAGGTCACATTGTATTTAACCAATCATGAGGTGGGCATTGCTATTGCCTCCTTTGGGAAACTGAGGCACAGAGAGCATAAGTAACTTTCAAGATTACTGTAGGTATGCAGGATTGTACACTGGGGAAAACTCTATGCTAACTGAAGTCATTAGACCTCCCCAAGGTCACTGCACTCCAATATTGATAGCCCACAAGTCATGACCCAAAGGCTTTTCTCTTTCCACTCAAACATGAAAAGACAGTTGTGGTGGTCATGAGGAGGAAGAGGTCACACATGCATTGACCTCCAAGAGTCAGATGGAGGCACTGGGCTTAGAAAGACTTCAATGGATAGATTGTCAGTTCCTGGGCACAGGAGTCAGGGCAGTGAACAGAAGCCAAGATGTAGAGAGGTCACATGCTAAGCCCAAAGGTCAGCTTGTTGATAGTTTGTGAATTTATTGCTGATAGTGGTCAGGGGATGATGAATATTTTTGGGGGGGACCCTGGAGAGCTGACATACTTTTGGACTTTTCTGACTAAAAAGAACAGAGCTTTTAAGCTCTGTAAATTATTCTGTCTTGGTTGAGAAGAATGGTTTGGAATGCTTTTTACTTGGAAATTGCTGGAGCTTTCTAGAACTTGGGGCAGAGGTCAGAAGACATCTGATAAGTTAGTCCCAGGCTAAGAATGCCTGGCATTTGGCCCAAGGCTAACCATCGGTTACTTTTGAATGAGGTCTATGGAACAGGAAAGAGCTACTGAGGCCCAGTTTATCATACCTATAACTTAAAGGAGGAGGGTTTCGTTTAGCACTTGATTTTAGGGGGTTCAGTCCATCATCAGCTATTTTTCAAGGTAGAAACATCTCCGCAGAAAAGCTTGGTAGAAGAAAGGTGCTTAGCTCATGTGGCTGGAAAGCAGAGTAGAAGAACAGTGCCGGGGACCGGATGTGGACACCAAGGTTATGCCTCGGTGGCACACCCAGATTCACATGCGAGTGTGCTCTGCCAGTGCCCTGCTCCATCAGTCCAGAGGCAATGGAACTGACACTCTGCCCAAACCATAGCAATCTGGACACAGATCGACTTGGATACTGATTTGATCTCTTTCAGTTGGTAGCTGTGCGGTACATTTTGTAGTCTTTATAATGAGGATGATATTGTATCACACTCCCCTGAAGGAAAGGCAGCTCATGGCATTCAGTCTTAAAAATCTCAGCTTTCTATGCCTGTGCATATGTGATTTTTTCTAAGGCTGTAGTTAAAATTCTTATAGGCCATCTCATATTCATATGTTAGTTTATGAATGTATATTTATAATCTCATATTAAGCCATATCTTACTTTAGAGATAAAACGTTTCTATTTTTATACTTCATGCACCTTTTCCTGTACTTTTGTATGCATTTTTGACCTTGGTGCCCTTGTTGAAGTTCCCTTTCAAGCCCCCAGCTCAGTTTCCAGGGCCCTTGGACACTGTTGGGGTTATTTCAGATAGAAGACTCTTTGAAAGCCTGTCCCTGGAAATTTTATTCCAAACAAGAACCCAGTAGGACAGTTTGTTATTTTTGCCTTGTCCTGAATGCCACCCACTGAATTGTTTTTAGTGATCTCCAGAATCTTGCCTGTGACAATCTCCTTCCTTTGCAATCCTGTGCTAGCAATGCCCACATGCCACAAATCACAGGGCACTAGCTGAGGTAGTATTGATACCACCTCAACTATCTCTGTCTCAGACCATAGCTGAGAAGCACTGGGTAGGCATTTAAATACAAGATCTGTATCTTGGAATGACAATTTTGTTTGATAAAAGCTCACCTTCAAGCCGGGCAGAAACAGTATGATACAGGTTCGTTGCCAGGAAGTAGCTAAAAGTGGTGAGCAAATGTGATATTTGACATGACTGCTCTGATTTAGGTGCAGCTGTTTTGACACTACAGAGCTAGGCAGGCATAGTAGAGAAAACAAGCCATCAAACACTCCAGTATTCTTTCAAAAGTTACCTAGAAGTGCGCAAAATCTGCATTTTTCCTATGTCTAAGCTTTAAAGTCACATCAACTCCGAGGTGATAATTAGGGTGAGCGTTAGAATGAGAGACAGACTAAAGAACTCATTGGGACTCAGATGGGGGAGCAATGGTGTGAGAGTTAGGTAGAAGTTGGCAGCTCGGTCACATCTGACCAAGAGCTGTGGGTTGTCTATCCTTGTATTTGTCGAGTTTGTTTGTGAATTTATTGCTGATAGTGGTCAAGGGGTGATGAGTTTGGGGTTTTGTCTCCAAGGCAGAAATGGTGCGGTGGAAGAGCATGCTGGAGTAAAGCTTAGCTCATGGCTCACAGGAAGCAGTGAAAGGAGGGAGGATCCAGGGACCAGCATGCACTCCTGCAGGTCGTGACCCCTCAGCCTCCACCCAGGCTCTATGAACAGCATGCTCAGCCATGAACTCCTTGGTGGCTGCCAGCATTCTGCATGCTTCAGTGGTGCTCCTGCGGGGGGAGAGGCCATCTGTGCTTTCTGTCCGGCCCATTTGGTGTACAACATACAGAATGGTAGACGTAAGCCTTAGCGCTCTTACTCTTGCTTTGGACACATGTGACATCTCTGCATTATGTTTCTTTAAAAGTTTACTTAGATTCTTTGATTGTTTCTGTGTCACCTTTGGATGACTGAAAAAAATTATCTATTGCCATAGTGTCAATTGTCGTTTTATGTCATTTGGATGGTGCTGTATTTGTTCACATTCTCTAGCAGAATCAGTGTGATAGATTTAGGTAATGTAATGTGTCCATAATACGCTATGGTATGATATGATACAGTATGATATAATATAATAATATAATAATAAAGATAATCATCTATACATCTACTATATGAAAGACTTACTAGGTAGACTTACAGGCTCAGAGCGGAAGAAGACTTGATGATCACCTGCTAGGTGAGAGGTTCAAAAATCCAAAATGGCTGTCCACATGCTGAAGAGCTGGAGGGTCCTATAGTGGGGGAATGTTAAAAGTCTCAAATATCATTGTAGATTCACCAGCATGAGCCTATTGAAAAGTTCAAAAATCTGTTTGAAGGCTAAAGAATCTGCACTGGAAGGCTGCAAAGTCCTCACTGAAAGGCTAAAGAAACTGGAGATGGGTATCCAAAAACAATGGCCACAGACTAAAGCTCCTTGGAGAAATCCCACATATTTCTTTCCCTTTTTATTCTTTCCAGGATAAAAACTTATTGGTTAGTGCGACCACATCTGGGGTGGGTCTTCTTCCCTGTTTTCT
This sequence comes from Myocastor coypus, assembly GCA_004027025.1. Classification (NCBI taxonomy): domain Eukaryota; kingdom Metazoa; phylum Chordata; class Mammalia; order Rodentia; family Myocastoridae; genus Myocastor; species Myocastor coypus. The sequence continues at coordinate 20,680 of PVJA010020895.1, read as the reverse complement.
GACCTACATGTCAGTCATCCACATAAACATGAGAGTTTGTTAATCTGTTGCAAAGCTCTGACTCAAGTCAGGTTGATGCATTGCAAGTAACAGTTACATTCCATAAGAGCACAAACATTCTTTACAAGGTGCTCACAGTTATATCTTATATATTCAGAATCTTCATGATCTCATTTCTCCCTTAACACTTTACTTTGTAGTTAGGTTTGATATCAGTTGAACCAGATATTCACTGAAATTAAACTTAATAATATAAATTATAGGATTTCATGCTGTAAAGAATTGACATACCTATATTTAGTAGGTTTTCTTATTTTCATAATTTCTAAGTAAATTTTTACTTTGTATCTTATTTGCTCAAATATCTGTTGCGCAGTAGTGATTTGTGGGCAGGATGCAGGATAGAGAAGAGGATTTGAATTTCTAATGCCTATGAAATCACTAATTAAATTTTACAACTATGGCCATACCATCAGCAAAATATTTGTGAAAGTTATCATTACCGGTATCCTTTATAATGTTGGCTTGAAAAGCAAATAAATGATAACCTTCAGGATAGAAGTCAGTTCAGATTTTCTGAAATCATCTGACGTTTGCCATCGTTGGTTATCTGGGAGTTTCTGCCTGGTAAGGAAGCATACCAGTTGATCCAGTGCAACTCGTACTGTGGGAGAGAACAC
>PVJA010020895.1:0-17500 GCA_004027025.1 Myocastor coypus | reverse complement strand
TTTCTTGAAGAGTGATAGACTGGCAGAATGTTGCTGATTGCTGGATCTGGATGATGAGTACCTGAGGGCTCATTACACTGTTCTTTCTACTTATTACATGTTGAAAATGTCCCACAATAAAAAAAAAAAAGTCATATTTACACAAAGTTGGGCGTAATCATCTTCCTTTTGAAGCAGTTGGACACAGTAAGACTGTTTTCCATATTTGGACTTCAAGAAGTCACCTTTTAAGTCTTGTTTAATATACTGTAACATTATTTGTAGGGTGAGATTGCTTAAAAGGTAAAAGAAATAAAAGTTACATTCAAAAGAAATCCGAGAAAGTTACCTTCATGCAAAGAGAAGAATCTAAGGTGGAAACTTTCTTTCTTAGGACAGCGGCAAGCCCACTGTCCTTTGGTTTAAGGATTATGTTAGTGAATCCTGTGTATATCCATGGTTATGCATACATTTATATTTATTTATTTATTTAATTTTTTTTAAAATTTTATTTATTTATTTTTCTTGTTTTAGAACCTTTGTTTGTTTATTCACTCATTTTTATGGCCGGCTCAGCCCACCCCGAGGGCAGGACTAGCACAGCATGTGGTGCCGGGGATCGAACCGCAGTCCCTGAATCTGCTCAAGCTTTCCCAAGCAGGAGCTTTAGACCACTGGGCCATCCCGCCGGGCCCCATACATTTATATTTAATACTCCCACCAGGAGGAGTAATCAGTGACAGAGCATTATTGAGATTTAGAAATTCTACCATATAGCGCACTTAAGTGATGAAAGATGTGTTCCAAAAAATCCCTTGCTGCATTTAAATAGCTCATTAGAGTCACAAGGAAAATTCCACTGGCACAGTGGACCATGCAGCTTTTTAATAGATCCATGTATTAAAAGCTTAGGCTAAATTTGGGTCTGTGATGTATAAAGTAATAGCAGAACTGAGCATAAAGCACTTTTGTTGCATTTTTTCCTCCAAGATCCATGTGCTTAGAAAGGATGTACTTTCCTTAAGCCAGAAACCCATTGTCAGGCTCTGGTACCACAGATTGCCTGTCACTGTGATCATAGTCAAGCTGCAGCCTCATACTTCACCACATTCCTGGGAGCATCTACCTTGTCATGAATAGTTTTTGCTTAGTGAAAAGCTAGTGGCCAATTTCCATTCCCTATCCTTGTTGTGCCATCTGGTGAAAAGATGTTTAATTCATTCTTGAAGAGTGATAGTTCAGTGCTTGAGCGTCAAAATCAGAGAGACTTGGGCCTGATACTGCCTCTTTTTAGTCTTAACCTACAGGCTCACAGAACCTCAGAATCCTCCTCACAAAATAGGAATACCAGCGATATCTACCCCTCAGGTTGGTATAAGAGAAAATAAAGTACGGCTCTTTGCTTACCTGTCTCCAATAAAATAATAATGCTATAAGTTTTTGGAATCATAAATCAGTCTAGGACATTGAGTGAAAGTAGCTTATGACTCCTTCATATTGGAAAATACTATCCATCTTGGTTGTCATGGAAAATTCAGAGGTCAGTACTACGTAATTTAACTTGACATGGGCTGGAAACTTTAGCCTACAACCTGAGACATAGAGGAGACTGTAGCCCTCATGGCTACTTGGCCAAATAAGCATATGTCCTTGACTTTGGATTCAAGCCCAGATGATTACATAATCGTTGTTTAATTTAGATGGAAGTCGTGAGGATGCAGCTCTCTCTGCTCAGGTCTCTGCCAGAGCAAGAATAGAATCAGGTGACCTCTTGAGAGAGTACAGAAGGGGAATTTCCAGGAAGCCTGATGCCTGTGAATGTTGATTTCTACATTTTGTCATCAGAGACTAACTTTCCAAGCTTTTGGTTCTTTCCCTTTTCTAGCACGTGCTGTGGTTTACGGTTAAATACAAGAGTTACCCACCAGAGAAGGAACAATATATTTGTTCAGTGGGAAGCTTCAATTTTTGGTAGTGTCATTTCTCTAGGAGGCATTTCCTTATAGATGGCGTTATCAGCAAAGGAAGGTACTAGGTAATAATAACTGACTGAGCTGCAGGTAGAGACACTCCAAGAGTATGCCCCAAGAGTATGCAGTGATTCATCCTTCTATGGAAAGAGGCCCCAAAGCAATAACATGCATGCAACAGTGACCTATTTCCTACATAGAGCAACCACTTCCTGCCGAAATGTCCTGCAGGTGGGAACAACCAATTCCAAACACAGGCATGAGTTATATCAGTTGAGTCTGGATTATCTTGTTCCTGCAAGCAACACGGCTCCTATCAAAGACTACCTGAGGTAACTACATAAGAACAGATGTCATCTTTCAGGGGTTCCCAATGGTCTGAGATATCACAATAAGAGCATCAAAAATTTATTGAGACCCATAAAGTATCATAATAAGAGCATCAACAAAGGATTGAGACACATTAAACGTATAAGAACTAATAAGGCCTTAATGTTCTAATTTAATTTATTTATTTTTGTGATATCAGGGCTCGAACTTCAGACCTTGTGCTTGCCAGGGAAGTGCTTATGCTGCTGAGCTATGTACCTGGCCCTGCATGCTCTAATTTTCTTTTGTTTTCGTTTTTTAAGAAATACACCTATAAAAATAAAGAGGTTGTAACCAAATGTTTTTCATGGATTAGAAAGCACCAGTCTCTTTCTCACTGTGACAAGCAAAGCTAAACTCAGTGAACTGAGGACTTGCCTATGGTAGTGGTGTTGTTGGGGGCTGGGTGTTCAGGAGAAACTTCCTGAAGTTGCTGCTCACTGGCACTGGTGGACTTGGTGGGTAGTGGGTTGTGCCTCCCGCCCCAAAGTGCTTCCTTGACACCCAGAGCAGGACCCTCAAAGCTCTATCCTCCAGTATGGAAATGTTCTCCTGGGATTCTTTCCCTGTCAGACTGAATTTCCTAGGGGGCAGAAGGCTTACTTTATTTTCTTTAATATTCCTGTTGTTTGTTACGGTGCTTGGGATCTTGCAGTGCTTGTTCAATAAATGTGTTCTGAATGAATCAGTGCCTGATAGAGAAAATAGATCTGTCCTGTAAGATGGGTTCACGCTCAAATTATCACAAGAAGCTTCATTATAAATATCTACACATAAATATTGTCCCCGAAATCCTTAATTGGGTGTTTGTTATATTGGGTATGCCTTTTTTTTTTTTTTTTTTTTTTTTGGTATTTTGGGGAAGGGTCTACAGGGTGTTCAGGGTCTCATTACCAGATCAGACTTGTAGTGATCCCCCTGTTTACAGCCTTCCAAGAACTGGGATTACAGGCACGCACCATTATGCCCAGTCTCAGTTGCCATCTCAACATGTCCTGGGGATCAAACCCCAGGTCCCTTTGCCTGTTTGCAGGCACTTTAATCTGCTGAGCTATTTGGCCAGCCTAGACATGTCTTAATATTATTATTTCACCTTTATAGGTAGAACTAGTGGGGAGTGGTGGAACAGGCCTGTAATACTAACACTCTGAGAGCCTGAGCTAGGAGAACTGCAAATTTGAATCAAGTCTATGTAATTCAGTCACTTTGTGAGATCCTGTTTCAAAATAAAAAATAAAAATGGAAGGAGATGGAGCGCAGTATGAAAGCTCTGGATTCTATCGTTAATCTTGCATGTATGTACAGAAAACAGTATACAGCCTATGTTGGATTATTGAAGTATTAAAAATTTTTTAAAATCCACCGCTTAAAAAAATGAAATCCACCACTTAGGATTTGTCATTTCCTCGTCTTTGTATGACTTGCTTTACTTGATCTAAAAACCTGTGAAATCGCTGTTTTAATGAATGGAGAATTATTTTCCAGAGCTGATAAACTTGCCATAGTCTCTCAGCTAGGAAATAGTTGAGCCCAGATCTATTCAGCTCCAAGGAATATATTTTTTTCACTGCTTTGGGACCCAAAGATACAGTCTTGGAAATATCAGCTGTTTGGTGAAAAGGAGCTTTGATGACTGTCATCCCTGGGAATGAATAAACAGTGATGTGATTCTTTTTTACTTTGACATTTTTATTGAGAGAATTCCCTATTCCCATCAGTCATAAACCATGAGATTGTCAATATATTGTCTACTATTATATATGTGAACCATCCAAAACTAAATTTCCCCTTGGACAAAAATCTGAGGAAGATAAAGACAATTTCAATCTCTAAATCAAATAATGCTTAAGTATGGAATGGCCATAAGCATTTTAAGATCTGGCCCTGAATAAATAAGATTGTTTCATTTTAGAACCTTTCAGGTTATGCTGGATAAAATCTGTTTTTGCCTGGGAACACCACCTGCACTGTGCATTACCTTGAGGGCTAAAGCCAACTCCTGGAGCTACTGCACTGTTGCAAGTTCATGGTTGAATAGTAAGTTCAAGAATGCACATGCATGACTTAGAACCTGAGGTAGAAGACCTGGGAGAACCTGAGGTAGAGGACCTGGGAGAACCAGTGCGAGAAAAATATGAGGCCCGTGGAGCATGGCATTCATTCTCACTTCTAGTGTCTTTCTGTCTGCTTGTCTATCATCTCTATCTATCTATCTATCTATCTATCTATCTATCTATCTATCTGTCTGTCTGTCTGTCTGTCTGTCTGTCTGTCTGTCTGTCTGTCTGTCTATCTATCTATCTATCATCTATCTATCAATCATCCATCTATTATCTTTCTATCTATCCATCCTATCATCTATTGACGGTCTACCTATTTATCTATCTATATATGTATCTATGTATCTATTCATCTAATCTGTCTGGATATCTATCTATCTACCTACCTACCTACCTACCTACCTACCTACCTACCCTTCCTTAATATTTTTGATTTTGGGATCCTTTCATCTCTTAAAGCATTCAATGACCCCAGAGAATTTTGGCTTATTTTTATTATGTTCATTGATATTTTCCCATATTAGAGATTAAAACAGAAACATTTAAAACATAAAAATGTGCAAGCACACATTTCATTAACTGGTGGCGCAAGATGCCCCATACATCATGCAGCCACTGGAAAAGTCACGAGAGGATAAAAGGTAAGAATAGGTTTGTTGCTGTGGATGAATGGAATGTCTTAGGCACCCTTCAGAGGTGACTGATTGGACCTTTGATAATTGCTGATATATACACACATGCATAAACATGTATGTATCTATGTGAATAAGTGTAAATAAATATACAAATACATATGTGATATAAATTTATGTATGCATATGAATCTATGTGTATTTATGCAGGAATTTATCCTCTTCTCCCTTGAACCCAGTCTGCTTAGTCTTTCTACCTAACAGTGTCACTTTAACTCCTCTTGTAAGAGGTGTCAGTGGCTGTCACAGTGGTTAATTCATCAACTAGGTCTTCTTCTCGGCCTCATTCAGTCTCTGAAGTCCTTTGACCCAGTGCATCATTTATTCATCCTGTGTGTACTTTTAGATCGGATCTCCAGGGTACAGACTCTCTTTTCCCTGGACTGGTTATTCTTTACCCCCTTGACTTTGTTAATGTTGGAATTCCCCTGGCTCAGTCTGTGAACTTCTTTATTTTTACCTAATTCATTTTTTATGGACATGGACCAGTGTCAATTTATTTTTTTATTTTTATTTTATTTTATTTTATTTTATTTTATTTTATTTTATTTTATTTTATTTTATTTTATTTTATTTTATTTTATTTTATTTTATTTTATTTTATTTTATTTTTGTCTTTTTGAGACAGGGTCTCACTATGCAGTTCAGGCTGGCCTTGAGCTCACTTTTGTATCCTAGGCTGGTGTCGAACTCACACTGGTCCTCCTGCCTCAGCTTTCCGAGTGCTGGGATTACAGGTGTCTGCCACTACGCCCGGCGACCAGTGTCAATTTAAAAATCCCACTTGTATGCAACCCCTAAGCCTGTGTTTGCAGCCTTGGCCTCTCCCGGTCTCTCTGTCTGTTGCTATCTACCTGGCAAATCTCCTTCAGCACCCGATAGGCCCTCACTGTAGCTCACTGTAGCTTGTGCACATCACAGCTCTCCACCACTCTCCTTGGCAAGTATTTTCCTCCCTTGTCTTTTGCAGCTCAGGAGTTAGCCAGTATTTCAAGTTGCTCAGCCCAAAATCTTAAAGTCATTCTTGACTGCTTTTTCACTCTCCTTATCCAGTCCTTCAGCTAATCTTACCTGGATCCAATTCCAAAATAGATCTAGAACTCTACTGCTTTTCACCATCTCAGCAGCTGTCAGCACCACAGTCTCCTGCCAAGTTTCTGCAGAGCCTCTTCACTGTCCTCTGCCTCTCCCAGAGAAAGACACTGCAGTGTCTTTTTCACAGAGTCAGGTCATTTCAGCTTTTCCTGTGTTCCAAATATTGTATAAATTATTTGTCTCGTTACAAAAGAAAACCAGAGCTGGGTAGATAGATCGGCGGTCTAAGTGCCTGCCTGGCAAGCGCAAGGTCCTCAGTTTGATCCCTGGTACTGCATGCTGTGCTGGCCTTGGAACCAGGGGATGTTGTTCCAGCCATTAAAATCAGGCTTGGTGGTGCATACCTGTAATTCCCGCACAGGAGGTCACCATGAGTCCAAGCTGCACAGTGAGATCCTATACTCAATCAGTCAATCAATCAATCAATCAATCAATCAAAGAAAACCAGAGCTTTCAGAAGGCCTGTCAAACCCTGTGATGCTGGACTTTTACATGGGTGCAGTCATTCTATTACAGCACAAGTCTACATTCTTCTGTGCGGGCTCACTCTTCTATCCACCTCAGACCATTATCAAATGTGACCTTGAGAGGTGCCTTCCTGTACCCCCACTTTAAAATTATAAGGCTCCCCTCCTTCTCTGCTTCCTTTTCAGCTCTGTATTCCTCCATGATTTTACCATTTAATATATATTTTGTATAATTTATAGATTAGAAAAATTGCCTCCCACCTTTTCTACAAACACAGGCAGACAGTCCAACAGGGTAGACGTTTCAATATCTGTTCCTTCTATTTCTCTTTAATGCCTGAAGTGCCACAGGCACACACTAGGAAATATCCATTAAGTTAATTAATCAGTTGAAGGTGAACTGTGTTCGTTTGTTGAATACATTTAAAGAAATACAATAGGTAACTTGGTTATTTTTCTCATTGCTGAGACAAAACACTTAATATGCAATGTTCAAGGAGAAATGGTTTAATTTGGTTCACAGTTGGTAGAGATTTCAGTCCATAGTCTGTTGGTTGCCAGGCAGGGCAGCATGGCTGAGGAGCATCGCAGGGAAGAAACAGTCCATGGCAGAACAGGCAGGAGGAGGCATCAAGCAGCAAGGCAGCAGCAGCAGCAAGCCTCTCTTTCCCTTTTCTGCCACCCATGATACCAGCTGTTTGGGTGGTGCCAACCACACCCAAAGTGAGCCTTTCCATCATCAGCATAGCCTTTCCATCCAGAACTATGCTAAATCAATCAGTAGTGAACTAATTTAGTACCACACACTTTTAATCCCCATAGCAGACACCCTAGATCCAGCCAGCTCTGAAAAGCCCCAACCAATGAGTTTATGAGGCCCAGGGTGGGAAATCTAGATGCAAGCCACCACAGTAGAATTAGCTGATGCTAAGCGCTCAAGTTTTGTCAGAGTACTCAAAATCATGTGTACGTTTAAAAATGTCATTTAGAATAAGATGTTACTCTGATGATAGAGAGGCCTTAAATTTATGTTGAGGTTAATAAATAGATTCTGACCTGTGTGGTTAGGTTTTTCCGTTTGCACACAGTTGACTATAGAGTCTTTGCTCTCTAAATGTGGACCAGAGCCTCCAGTGGGAACCCAGGACTCCTTAAAGGCCTTGTGAGACCAATATTGATAATAGCCATGTGTTATTTGCTTTGATCACTCTCCATCTCTTACAAGAGTGGAGTTTTCTAGAGGCTGCAGGGCAGGTGACAATGCAGGGGATTGGATGCAGAAGTAGATAGGAGAAGCCAGCTGTCTTCTACTGAGCCAGAGGTGACAAGATTTAAAAATCATGAACAAAGAAAAATAGAAAATGTTGCTTATATTGATGTGCCATAAATTTCATTTACAATAACTTAATGTGTTTAAAAATTTTTTTTTTTTTTTGTGAGTTTGAACCCTGGTCCCACAAAAAAAATTTTTTTTTTTTTACTTTAAATTTGGTATGGCATTGATAAGACATTAATTATGTGGACTAATGAATGTTTTTTGGGAATTTGTTTTAGCATTAACACACCTTATATGCTATTGTGTGCAGTTTAACTGGACTATCCTATCTGCCCACACTCTTCTGTACTGTTTTAAAGGAGGTCTTGTTTCGCCTCCCCTTTGGAAGAGGGTGGAAGTTTTTCTTAATTTTTGACTGCCAGGTCAGCAGGCCTCAATGACTAAGGATGCATGGGATCACTCTTGGTGTCTTTCTGACTTTGCTGCAGTTTGGTCTGATTTTCTGCTGGGAGGTGCAGAAGGCTACTTGAAGGGCATCACCTGAGAGAGTGCCAAGCATCCTTGGTTTAAGGCAGCCAATTCTGCCACTGGTGTTTGCCTTCTCTCCATCATTTATTAGCAAATGCAATGTGTTTGTCTCTTGTCACTTGCCCAGTTGTGTCAGTTTCTAATGTAATGCCATTAGGGTTTGCCAACAAAGCGCTGTGCGGCTGGCTCTCAAGAGACTGTGCTGGCATCTTGAGTCATTCATTTGTGCATCCGCTCTTCTTCTGTCTTCCTTTCACCCTTTCTTCTTTTCTCCATTTCTCTCATTTTTTCTTTCCTTCTTTCTTTCCCCCACTCATCCCATGTGTTCAGGAGCTGTTAGTTGCATTCTGTAGAAGGTGAGGAATTGTGTTAAGAACAGGTTTTCTGGAGAAAGTGTCAAAGATCTTGTTCTTCCCTTCAAGAAGCTTGACTGGTATCCCAGAATTCGTTGTAATTAACATGTTAATTGAACTCACAAGACAATGATGCATACAAACCTTAATGTCAGTGCATTATGTTAGTGGGGGATTAGTCTTTCCAGTGGGTTCCACTTCTTAACATCTGCCATGGAAAAGACCAGGGTCAGAGCAAGAGGACTGAGCCAGCTTGAAAGTCTGTATGCCATGGGGTGCATTCGTGCATTCTCTCACATGTGCTTGTTCTTATCTCTCTCTCTCTTTTTTTTTTTTTTTTTTTTGGTACCAGGTATCAAACTCCAAGACCTTATGCTTGCCAGGAGGAAATTAACCTTTTGATTCCTTTTGATTTTTTGGAATATAATTGCAGCAGCATTTAAAATATGTAATGAAGTTTTCTGTTGAATGCAGCGATCTTCACCCATTCCTTCTATATAAAAATCTTCCCAGTTGGTTCCGTTTCTTCATGTTTGCCTATGCAAAAGACCAGGACTGGACCAATAAGGAAGCTGCAAGACTGGGCCGTGTGCCTCCTCCGAATGGAGATTGAAAGCCTGTGCACTGGGCAGTGCTTCAGGCTGATGCTGTTATTTCTGTTTTACACACGGGGAAACAAATTACAGAAGGCTAAGAGAGGCTAGGCCCAAAGTCACACAATTAATTGTGTGGCACAGTCCAAATTTATAGTCCCATGCAAGTATAATTTCATATGTTAGATACAGTAAGGAGACAAGTGACAATTGTTCAGGCCTGTACCTGGGGGCCCTGTTTATTTAGAAAAAGACACTGCCAGAACCTCCTCTTTTGTCTAATATACCCTGAGTTGATGAATAAGACAGAGATCATGATTGTCTGGGGCTTCTTTTTTTTTTTTTTTTTTGAGACAGGGTCTCGCTATGCAGTTGAGGCTGGCCTTGAGCTCACTTTTGTAGCCCAGGCTGGTCTCGAACTCGCACCGATCCTCCTGCCTCAGCCTCCCAAGTGCGGGGATTACAAGCGTGTGCCACCATGCCTGGCTTGGGCTTCTAATTAGGCTGCAAATGACTTCCTGGAAGCGCTAGATGGTTCATTCTAGGAATTCTCAGGTGGAAAAGTATGAAAACGGAACCATATAATGAAGACAGAACAACAGCATATTGTAAGAAAAATTGCAGTAATTTAATATCTGCAGATATTAAATCAAACATTTGAAGAACTATCGTGTGCAGAAGGGATTAGCCTTGCTCTAGGGAGATGAACAAGGGGAAACAATAAAGGGAAATGACGGGCATGAGTTGTGGAAGTCAATATGAGGAAACTGTTCTTTCTTTCTTTTGCATTAGACTTCGCACAGTAAAGTGCAAAGTAAACCTTCGGAAGGTTCTGAATTCACCTCATTGGATGGTCATTTCAAAGGCACGGTGTGGACGTGTGAGCTATGTATCCCTTCACATTTGCGGTCTTGCACAGGGCCACATCTCAGCAAATATTTAGGAACGCTCATGGCAGTAGGCTTAGAGGCTTGGGAGGTTTTGTCTTTTGAAAGGTTCCTTTCAGTAAGAGTTAAGTAGGGATGGTGAACAGTAACAAAAATGGTGGGTGGGCAAGGCTCCAAGGGGCTGTGGCCACCTCATCCAGCCCAGATCAGATGAGGGTGGGCAGGGCAGCCAGCCCCTGTGTTTGGCTGTGATCCCAGATGAACATCCTGTAAGAAGAGAGTCCAGCTGTGTTGTGGGGCCAGGTAGGGCCAGGGGGAGTGAACGTCAAGCCAAACTTTGAAGATTTCCTTGAGGGTCTTGGGCCTTGGCATACTATGTTGGTTCTCCATTTCATGAAACACAATCATTTCTAAAAATTAACATTTAATCATATAACACTCAATGATATTCTCCAGGTTTAAAGTCAAAATTCATCCCTGGTGTGCTATGCTGACCCTGCCCCCCAGGGTGCACTGAGACGTCAGTGTGGTACACACCTGTAGTCCAGTGCTTGGGAGGCTGAAAACAGGAGAATTAATATGAGTCTGATCTATGTAGTGAGACCCTGTAAACCCTGTACCAAATACATTAAAAAAAAAAAAAAAGTCACACTTCATAAATGAGACTGAAGAAGTCTTGCTTCTGAATTTCCAGTGTGCAGTGGTCTGAGCAGAGCAGGACTGGACACATATAAGGTTCACAGGTGAAGGGTATGATGGGAAACACAGGATTGGGAAATGTGCACTGCTCCCATGGTCATGATTGTACCCAGTTGATAGGAGGGAATGGTCAGTTTAGAAAGCTTAGCATAAAACGGAAATGGGAAGATCACAAGTTTGCGCCCACCCTGGGCAATTTGGGCAGAGCCTGTTTGAAAATAAAAAATACAAAAGGGCTGGGAAATAGCTCAATATGAATGCCCTACATTCAATCCCTAGTACCAGATAAAAGCAAAACATAGCCTTCCCACTGAAGGCAGTGTCCATAATGACTTTTATTAATTATTTTCTTCATTATACTAATACTTGTTTGTGGGCTTTCTCAGTTTGTTTGTTACCTTTTTCAGGCCAGCTGGTGGCCTCTGCTATAAGGGGAAAAGGTTGTGTGGATGCTAGCTGTAATTGTGAATCTCCTGTCAGATTCCTAAATTCCACAGTTAGAGAAATCCTAATGAGAAAGCAATAGCTGGACTGAAATTCCAGTCTTCGGTGCATCTATCAGTGTCCACTTGTGTCCTGAGGGGCTTGCTGCTTGACTGGGGACACAGGCGAGGTGGATTTGGGGTGAGTTGGCCACATGGCCCAGGGGAGAAGCCTCGGGGGTGGGGAATCCATAAATCTCCTTTCCAGTTGTCTTGGTTACTGAGTCTGTACTGAAAAACCAGAGCTCTGCTCCACCTGTCATCTGGCACATGTGTGATGCTGAGGAAAATGGGGACATGTGTGACAAGGTGGACATCACTAACTGTGGGGGGTGGGGATGGCTCAGGGCTGTTGCTAAGGCTGTTTGCTGACTACTCAAGAAAGAGCACATCAGCGCTTTGACTAACACTGACCTTCGCATTCAGCTCAGAGGGTGCTCTGGATGAGCACGGAGCATCTCACATGCTGGGGCAGATCCAGGCTTTGCCACTCACTTACTGCTTATGTGATTTTAGTCAAATTACCTTTCTTTGCCTCTGTTTATCTCTCTGTAAAATGGGAATGACATGGTGGCTTCTATTGTGGGTAGTTGTGAAGATTAAATGAATTATTTCATTAGTCACTTCTTAGAGCTATAAGCAGGACTGCTTTTGGCATAAAACAGGATTTGTGCAGTTCTTTCTTTCTGTTTTTTTTTTTTTTTTTTTTTTTTTTTTTTTTTTTTTTTTTTTTTTTTTTTTTTTTTTTTTTTTTTTTTTTTTTTTTTTTTTTTCTTTCTTGGTGCTGGGGATTGAACTCAGGACCTTGCATTTGCCAGGCAGGTGTTTATGCTGCTGAGCTATCTCCCTTGTCCCCTGTGCAGTTACCCCTTATTATAATTTTTTCCATTTAAAGAAATCATAAATCAAGCAGGAGGAAATACACATCAGCATTTATCTGATTTTAAGGTTGAGACAGTCCTTCTGTACATTGATTTGTTGTAGGAAATCACAAAAGACTGATAGGGAGAGTTACATAAGCATTAAAAGTCTATTTTGTATAAGTCAACAAAACAAAGCATACATTTTTGTAATATTACAAAGTAAATTAAAAGCAAGACAGATAGTTGTGATATATCTAACAAGTATAAAGCTAGGCTTTAAACCCACTGCAAACTGGTACGAAAGCTAAAGTCCTGGATTTCTGTTATATTTTATGGTAGTCTTTAGCCTATATTCAGAACTACACACATCACTTAAAGGGGTATAAGGGTGTGTGTATGTGGTGTGATTAAAAGAATGGTGAATGTTCAAATTTAAAATATAAAAAGTATTATACGAATTCCCCTCAGAACACTATCCTCACTTTGAACGCACTTTGAATGGCTTCTTTGCAGCTGTTTTCTGAAGCAGTGTAGAATTCCTCTTTTCTGAGTGTCTCTCATTGGTCTGTTCTGACTGCCTCAATGTTCTAAGTCAATTCAAAACATTTATAGCAATTTTGGTCAAATAAAGACATCATGGTGTGTCCCCACCCATCTTCTTCATCTTTGGATGTTCCCCAAAATCAAAATGACCAGGAAGGGAAACTATTTTGAATCAATTCAGAACATCACGGAATCCAGGGCAAAGCTTGTAAAGACACTGATGAAAGAGGACTCCCAGAGCTGCTTCAGAAGTGGCAGGAACAATGGGGCAAGTGTGTTAGAAGGGAAGGGAGTGTTCTAAGAGCAATTTGTGGCAATGTGTCCTTTACTGAAATAATTTTTAAACCTTCACTATAGGTTTTGATCATACATGATATACATGTTTGCATTTTTCCAAATTATTTCATGAATTAAATTAGCTTATAATCATACAGAAGTATGAAGAAATATTGGAAATAAGTAGAAATGACATGGGCAGCAGGGAGGCTGAGACCCAGGCCAGCTGAGATTGAGAGGGGGACTTAGGAACGCACAGCACTGCCCCTGTCCAGGGTCCATAAGCCCCAGTCTCCCTCATTCCTTAAGGGAAAGGCAAAGGACTAGAACAGCAGGAGACGTTCTCCTACGAGTCTTCATAAGAGGGTTAGGACTTGTCACTGTTTTGTCACTAAAGAGAACAGGAGGCCTTTCATTCTCCTGGTGTAGGCTGTAGGCACCACACTGAAGCAGGGGACAGGAGAGCCAGTCCACGGAGGCAAGGGTGGCAGCTGCGATGCAGCTCAGAGATCTGGGCTTTCTTATCCCACTGCCTTCCCTGTCCTGCATCGGTGTGGCTGGACCCTGCAGGCCACATGCCCCAGGCTCTGTGCAGGTGGCTGCTCTTGGAATAGGAGAGTAGGGGCCAGGTAGAGTAGTAACCATGTGGTTTCTGAGGAACTTGGCTGGCTTCCACGGTGTCAGCTTCTATCAGGTGACCTTGGCCCTGCAGTCCTTGGCCACATCACCCTGTCCCTTTGTCTGTTAGCTCCGTATGGGAACAGCTTTGTCTTTGCTACATTTGTCCATGTTTAGAAGACATCACTGGAGCCGGGCGTGGTGGTGCATGCCTGTAATCCCAGCACTTCGGAGGCTGAGGCAGGAGGATCAATGTGAGCTGGAGACCAGCCTGGGCTGCAAAAGTGAGCTCAAGGCCAGCCTGAACTGCATAGTGAGACCCTGTCTCAAAAAGACAAAAAAAAAAAAAAAAAGACATCACTGTTCCCTTTTGGCTTCTCAGCTCTGCCAGCTAGCTGCTGGCTTGTAAAAACTGGAAGGGGTTTGTGTTCTTCTCAAGAGATGAAGCTGGATTCTCGGTGATGAGAACGGATCACCTCACCAATCAGTAAAATAAACAAATGAGAAGCCTGAGGCCTACAGGCTTCCCTGTGAACGTGGAATTCATTGCTCATTGTAAAGAGGCTGTTGGTCTCTTTATGTTCCCTCTCTCCCCTCCAGTAGTGGGAATTGAACTCAAGACTTTGGCACTGAGTGTATCTGCAGCCTTTCATAATTTTAATTTTTTACTTTCTGATGGGGTCTTAGTAAGTTGCTCAGGGTGGCTTCAAACCAGGATCCTGGTGCCTCAGTCTCCCTAGTAGCGTGTCAGCTTCCCTAGTAACTGGGACCACAAGTATTGGCCACCATGCTTGGCTTATGCTACTTTATAAAAATCTGTCTTCTTTTCTAAAAACCCCTTCTGAGGTTGAGCCTGAGGCTTTTTGCAGGACTCACCAGGGCAATTTCCAGGCAGGTTACTCTGAATGGCCATTTTCAGTGAGTGGTGTTCTGTAGGATTTGGGCTGTCAGGAAGAATTACCATTTAGATGGAAGAAATGTAATTCATTTATTTGGGTAATTTATTTCCAGGAAACTCATGGCCCTACAAATGTAACATAATTGGAATATTCAGGCTTTCCAAATCATAGAAATTGCTTTCATTTCTGTATTAATGAACTAGAACATGTAAATAATACCTTAAGAGGTATATTAATGCCACTGTTCTGTCACCTCTAATGCTCTGGCTAGCCTGCTCTGGACAGTGCTCAGAGGTGACCTCTCACAGTGAGCCATGCCCGCCTGGCCATCCCTGCTTCTCATCCCAGGTGTTTTGAATTCTAAACAGTACAAGTGTAGAAAACGGCAACAGTCCTGTCTCAGCCATTATTTTTTAGAAACATGACTTTTGCTTTTTTCGTCCCATTTTTAGTTCAGTTTTGTCTTGGTGGCAGGTATTTTCTCCAGATGGTTCTGTTTTTTCAAATCATGTGGGCTGGTACTTATTTTTCTTAGATACCAATGTGTACCACTCAGGTAGGTACTGTACAGTGTTTGCTGTACAGATGGATATAAATACACATATAAACTTGAGTGCTTACATTAACATGTTAGCTAGCCCTAGAAATTGCTTAAGTATTAGGTGATTTCTAAAAATTGCTGGTTCTGATTGTGAAATGCATAATGTTGCATCATACTTTACTTAGAAGTTTCACCACTTCTAGGACCTTTTTCATGAAGTGTGATGATGAGAGTATTTGTTTGTAGTTATTTGTGAGATTTTAACTCTTGCTATAGTAGCATAAATTATCAGTGTTCACGTTTTACAGATTATAGCTATCAGCAAAGATAAATAAAGGCTGGATTAAGTGATGATGAAGTTTTAAAAGTGCAACGTTAAACACGTAGCTCCTAATGGAAATGTGTTGCCTGCTGAGCAGCAGGCGAGGACTTGGCTTTCTTTTGCCCAGGCCTGTAGCTCTGGGCTTCTCTAAGCATCAGTTTTCGCACAGCTGTACCACCTGTTGCAAGAGCCGTGCGGCTTGGCTGTGCTGGACTGGTGAGTGCACGCTGGGAGGTTAGGGGAGCTGAGACGCGCTGCAGGTGGCCGCCTGCACCTAGAAGGCTGAGCACCTGAAAGAACATAAATCTCATCCATAATTTCTACATCAGCTATCCATTAAATAACATTTTAGAACTATTGCATTAAGTAAAATATTTAATTTTAGTTTTTAATTTTAAACTTGTATATCTTTATTACATTTAAATATATTTTACTAATGCTTTACTAGTTTTACAAAACACTGGATTTTAGTGCAATATATCCATATATATATGTGTGTGTGTGTGTGTATGTATATATATGTTAATCTTTTATTCATGTATTTATTTGATACAAGGTCTTGCTATGAAGCTCAGACTCACAGTGCTCCTCCTATCTCATCCTCCCCAGCACTCGTGTTACAGGCATGTATCACCACACCTGGTTTCAGTGGTCAGCTTAGCCAGGGGGTTAGCATGGCATGCGGTACAAGGGATTGAACCTGGATCCTTGTGCTTGCCAGGCAGGAGCTTAGCCCACCTAGCTATCTCCTTGGCCCCCATACCTATATTTCAGTCATATCCACCACCCGCCCTGTTCTCCTTTGCACACCCACCATTCCCTTCTTCTTGTTAAGCAATCATCTCCTGTCTATTTTGGTAGCAGAACCCACCCCACTCAGCCAGTACACTCCAGTCTGTTAGCTGCCCATATCATAGTGTTGTTCCAGATCTGGTTGCTTCTGGCCTCTTACTAATGACTGGTCCTTATGATGTACATTGCATAAACTGATCTCCAATTAACAATCCAGTCTGCCTCTGTATTTCCTGTTTGCTTATTCAACATAAGCCTATACCACCAGGGCCTGATATTCTGGGAGTGATCCTGGTCACTGACGGTTGACATAAATAAGTCCTTGGTGTTTTCTTTCCATGCTTCTGCTTGGCATTGCATCTAGTGTGTCAGCCAGGAAGACTGACCGTGTTGGCCTTGGTCACCAGTCTTGGCCCTCACAGATGGAACAAGGACTTCTCCAGGTCCCAGCGGGAAGGTGCCCCCTCAAGATTTCTCGAGTCCCCTTGGTCGTCTGGAGGAGGATTTTGGTTCCCAATTGAGAGTCTTACAATGGACCCCAAAGGGAGGAGCACATAGTCTTCCTGCCTGATTATGTCCTTCCTGCTCAGTTCAAGCAGGAGAGCTTTGTCATCTCTTGTTAGCTAAGGCCACCTCCAAGGGTAGGGGGCTGGAATGTCAAACCTCTAAGGAGTCTGCTGAGTGAACCTATGGGTAGGATGGACAGCATACGCAATGGGCTGCTCCATTTGTGCATCACAACTGGTTGAGCCCTCAGCTGCAGCTCCATGGAGACTGACACATGGCACAACGGAGGCCTCACACCTTCCTTAGTGAAGTTACTCCTAAGTCTTTGTGAGGGACATGGCCAAGAGGGCATCTCAATGCTTTCTCTTTGAGGGACACCCACCCTGTGTTGCACCATCATTCAAGGGTCCACAACACACATTGTGGGAAGAAAACATGGGAACGAATTAGTTCAAACCCACAGTCCCTGGCAGCAACAGAAGGGTTTTGTAAAACCACTCCCTGCATCTTAAAAAATACAAATAGAAACAGAAGCCAATTTTTCCTGAGAAATTCACCTTGGCAGTCTTGTGGCTTGCTGCAGTTGCTGCCAACAGCTATGGCCTCATGCCTCACTCCTCAGTCATCTTCCTCCAGCCAACTGAACCAGTTCCAACTAGCCACTGCCTGCATTCAGCCACAGAGACCTT